>JADRCD010194389.1:0-15229 GCA_019843815.1 Montemys delectorum | reverse complement strand
GCCCTTGGTCCTCTGAAGGCTCTAGGCCCCAGTGTAAGGGAATGCCAGGGCCAGGAAGCTGGAGAGGATGGGTTGGTGGGTAGGGGGAAGAGGGAGTGAATAGGGGGTTTTTTGGAGGGGAAGCCAGGAAAAGGGAGAACATTTGAAATCTAAAGAAAATATATAATAATAATAATAATAATAATAATAATAATAATAATAATAATAATAGATTCTTTAACCTCTTAATAATAGCAAACTTGGAATTAAGGGGAGTCTCTCCCTTACAAGTTTTTGTAGCTGCCAGTTTTCTTTCTTTCTTTCTTTTTTTTTGTTTGTTTTTTTCAAGACAGGGTTTCTCTGTGTAGCCTTGGCTATCCTGGAACTCACTCTGTAGTCCAGGCTGGCCTCGAACTCAGAAATCCACCTGCCTCTGCCTCCCAAGTGCTGGGATTAAAGGCTTGTGCCACCACCACCCAGCGGAGGCATTTTCTTAATCTGAGGCTCCTTTTCTCTTATACTATTCTGTGTCAAACTGACAAAAAAGGGAAAACCTACCCAACCCATCCCAGATCAAAACTTTGTCATTTGGGTTAGGATAGAATATATTATAGCAATAATTTTGAGTCTTTTCACAAGGAACACTCATTTTATCAAACTATAGCACTGAAAGTTTTTATATTATACTCCTGTTTTCATATTTCTCTAGAAGTGTGCAGTTTGCAAGAAGAATGGTGCTTCAATTGGATGTGTGGTACCCCAGTGTAAACGAAGTTATCACTTGCCTTGTGGACTTCAGAAGGAATGTATTTTCCAGTTCACTGACAATTTTGCGTGAGTTATTTAACTGCTAATTAAATATTAAATATGAGGAGCTAGAATAATGATTCAGCAATTAAGAACATTGACTACTCTTCCTGGGGACCCAGGCTTGGCTTCCAGCATTCATCTAGCATCTGGAAACTGTCTGAAACTTTTGTTCTTGTTACAGAATGATGAGAAATGTCCCAAAGATGTAGTTCCCATGTAAAATTACTTTTTAAAGTTGTACTGAATTTATACATACATATTACGTATGTAAGATATATAAGGTGTATGTGTGAATATGTACTTGTATATAATATTATATTGTATTGCATATGATTTCCTCTGGAGTTAATTCTATCTGGTAAAGCTTGAGTTGCAAGGTCTGAGATGGACCCCAAGATTGTTACTCACATTCAACTTTTAACTCTAGGATGAACTTTTGATTTATATTTCTGTGAAACATTTTATATTACAGAATTCAGAAATTAAATTGCCCTATAAACTTTGTTGAATTTAAAAAAATAAAATAAAATTTGCTATGGCATACCCCCTGAGTACAGCTTGAAACATGAAGATTTTGTGAATTTTGACATTTGGTACTATGAGTATTTCTTGGGTTTTTCATCTTTCTATCTATATAATGGTTAGGCAAAATGGTATAAAAACAAGCCTTAGGAAATACAAAAGAAAGAAGTAGATTAGGAACTGTTCATTACTTCCATGTGATGTGTCACATGATGGATGTTGTTAACTTCTTGTAAGTTAGGTGATACTGAATTCAATAGTGTGTACTCCTGGGTATGAGGGTCAATAGATTCTGCTAGTAATTAGCACAGAAGTCTGTCCTCTGATGGAGCACAAGGGCAAATGTGTTACTAGCAAAATATTGATACTAGTCTGTGAGGAAGTCTTCCCACCCAAAGCTTGTTTCAGAGTATTTGACTTTCCTTGATCACAGGGTGTTAGACTGTAGAGCCACATTTTGAAACAGAAGAGATTGTTAACTGAGTTGTGTTTTCTCTTCCTTATATATTCTTAAAAATTTCTGCTTTTAGGTCATTTTGCTGGAAACATCGACCGGTTCAAGCAATTACATCTAATAAATATAGTAGCTCTTTACCATGTACTATTTGTTTGGAATTTGTCGAGCCTATTCCTACTTATAACATATTACAAAGTCCCTGTTGTAAGAATGCTTGGTTTCATAGAGACTGTTTACAGGTAAGATAGCTTTTTAATCTTTGTCTCCATAATATAAAATTTATTGCTTGTCAATTTGAATTTTAATCTGGTGTCATGAAATAAAATATCATAAAATACCAGTATTACTCTCTTGTAGTCTATTATATTCTTGGGATCTCTCTTCTCACTTCTTAATAAATCTGTGTTTGCTCTACTCAAAGAAACAGTATTATAAAAACCAATATTGGGGCCAGAGATGTAGTTTAGAGGTCTATTTCTTGCATAGTGTGCATAAGGCCCCTTGGTTTAATACTCACTGAAGACAATCAGATGGATTTCATATTCAACTTGATTGAATGCCTTTATTTAGAACATTCAGAAATATTTTGAAAGAAATCCCAATTATTTAGTATTGTATAGAAAATACTGTTAGTCAAAACCAGACCAAATAACAAAGATTTACTTAACTTTTTAAAGCTTACATTTTAGTTTGTTTAGTAAGATAAAATGGTTTTGGTTATTAATTGTTCAAAAACATTCAAAGTTATCAGATGTTAAGTTGCCTTATATTTCAAAAAAGACTCAATGAAGCTTGTTTGATTTCTGTTCTCTTTTTTTAATAGTCTCTTAAACTTTTATACTTCAGTTATTCAGTTAAAGGTGATAAATTGGAGCCTATTTTCTTGGAAATGTTTGTTAATTCTCCCATACAAATGTATGTTTTAGAGAACAGTTAATAAACATCATCATGATATGCAATTTAATTTCATGTAAGAGCCTTTTAGAAAATATTTCTTAAATATTTGTATTTAACTGACTTTAATTATTGATAAGTTTGTCTTAATTTTATAAAGATTTGCTTTGTATTTGCTAGTAATAAAGTAGACAGAGTTCTTAGATTTGACCTAATGTGTTCATGAGTTTTAATGAGCTCTCTGTCATTTAAAACTAGAAGCATTGGACTAGGATCTAGCTCATTATAGAATGCCTGTCTGTCTGCTCCCCCCCCTCCCCCCGACATACACACACAGAGAGACAGACATAAACAGAGACAGTACTATGTGGGGAGAGGGAGGCAGACCTTAGAAATAATGCTTAACAAAAAACTACTGTTGTAAAAACATTAATTCAGAATTGTATAGAAACCTGACTATTAATTACATAAATGTCAGTAGCAGTTGCTATAATTAGAAACGCTAATCTTTTCTCTAACAAGATCTATAGAGATTTTTCTACTCTTGATTCCAAAGCCTAACTAAAATCTGAACTATACTCACTCTGGCTTATAGAATATGACTAAACAATATTTCTGACTACTTTGATTACTACATATAGAAATTTTGTGAAAAGAGACTAGATATTAAAATGAAAAGAGTGCTACTTATTCAGTTAGGATTTCTCTGTCAGGGTTTGGTATCCTCTACGTGTTTTGAGCTCGCTGGTCAGCAGATTTTGTCTCTGGGTTTGTTTCTGTTTGTGTCCTTTTCTACCAGGTATGTCTTTATATCAAACCCCATCTTAAGTAAGATACTGGCTTCTGTCTGCACTGATGTTACTCTAGCAATGTAATACTTTGCTCTGTGTGTGTAGTATTTGCCCACAATTCTCTTTTCTTCTTTAGCATTCATCAGCTGTCCCTTCCTTCAGCTGTATCAGTCCAGCTGGTACTGTGTGTCCTTCTCTGTTTTAACTGCCCACTTGCTTCTCTAAACTACCAAGTTTTCTTTTATTATTTCCTATCAGCTTTGCTATTCTTAAAGCATGTTCTTTCTTCTGCATTTGATTCACCTGCTTAAACTTATTAATAGTTCAATTTGCCCAGAATGTCATATCAAAATATATAATCAATTATAATTTTCCTAATTGGATGTTCTCTGTCTTTCCATGGATATGGTCCTTGAAATGCCTTCCTATTTTCCTCTGCTTCTTCTAAATGTTTTTTTTTCTTTTTCATGTCTATACTTTTTCTTTAAAAAATGGCAATTTTAAAGTCAGACACGTCAGCACAGTAGTGCTAGGCAGAAACGTCAACCTAGGCCTTTATGGGGTGGGAGTGGAAGGGTTCAGAGAGAGATTCTTGGAACTCATTTCCTAAATCAGGCTAGCTGAACAAATGAAAAGCCTGACTTCAACCTCTGACCTCCACATGCATACCCTGGAAGACATACATAACACTACACACACATATGTATAACACTTTTACATATACTATAGTTTGTACATGGTAGATATCAGATTCTGAGCAGGAAGCAGCTGCTCCAGGATCCAGGCTCCTGCCCCGAATATCTTCCCTCAGTAATGGTGTGACCTAGGAGCTGTAAGACAAAATAAAAATAAACCCTTTTCTCCAATGTCAATGTTCGTGAGTGTTTTCTCATAGCGACAGAAAGCAAACTAGAACAGTCTTAAAGCTTGAGAAAGTAAATTGGTGACTGCTGAGAAGGCAAGAGTCATGTCTTCATGAGATTTTTTAAAACTAAAGAGAGTTGTCTTTGTTTAGGGTGGCTCTGCTTATAGTTCTAAAAAGTACTATTTGCACAGCAAACAGTCTCATGATACAGGAAGGCAAAACACATGTTCTATTAGATATTTAATTCACAGCCTGATGAGAGATGCATTGCTAACAGTAGAGTTTCCCTTTTTTGCTGTAGGTTCAAGCAATAAATGCAGGAGTGTTTTTCTTTAGGTGTACACTCTGCAATAATAGCGACATCTTTCAGAAAGAGATGTTGAGGATGGGAATTCATATTCCTGAAAAGTGAGTAACATTTGACTTTTTGACCAAAAAGCATTTAAATGTAGTATTTACTAATACTAACAATAATCTGATAGTGATTATGGCTGATAATGTCTGATTAGTGATTGTGGCTAAGTAGCCATGTCATATTGGGTCAAGTGCCTTCTTCCAGATGGCCAGCTTTTGGAGAACAGGCACTAGAATGTCTCAATTAAGTCCAGTCTGGGTGATTTGTATAGTATCTTCAAGTGATCTAAGCTAGCCTAAATGGGTTTAAAATGGAAAAGGAGAATTTTAGTAAGGCCAGAAGGAGAGAAATCCTGAGTAGTGATAGTAAACTTGAAAGTAAAAACTGGATCCCAGTCCATGAGAGGCTCAGGGTCTACAGGCCAGCATGGGCTGGGAACTGAGTTCCAGGCTTGCCCAAGCTACATGGTCTTGGGGCAGAGAGAGTGGGAGAAAGAAACACCAAGCAAATGTACATAGTGACAGCACTTGACTGGAGAAAAATTTGAATTTGAAGCTAGCCTAGAGTATACCTACAAAAATTGAAATATTAGAAAAATGTATGTTTTAGAAAGTTTTTTCAACTTCTCACATAGTATTTGAAAAGTTCACTGTGAAATTGACTGTAAGGTAAATTAACATAATGGATTTCTGTGCTGAAGAGATCAGCCTAAAAATGCTAACTTTATCCTTGATTCTAAATTATCAATTCTGTTAAACCAAAGCACACTTTATATCTTATTTCATTATAGAGATGCATCCTGGGAATTAGAAGAAAATGCGTATCAAGAGCTGTTGCAGAGCCATGACCGCTGTGATATTCGAAGATGTCACTGCAAAAAAGGCAGAGACTACAACGAACCTAATAGGTATTCCTGCAAGTTGTATTATGTTCAGTTGTTCTTTCCTCAGACTTCGCTAAGAATGTCGGTTTCCTAGTGCATTAGAGGAGGCTTGAGGTTTTAACTTAAGAGTAAGCATGTTTATTAAGTGTGTGTGTTACAGCGAAATTTTTGTAGTCCGTATAGAAACGTTTTTGTCAATTTTCATGAGGCTATTCCAAGTTGAGGGGTTGTTGTAATTGCACACAGAGTTCCTGTAACAATACACTGAAGATGGCTCAGAGGCTAAAGTTCCAGAACTAGGTCCTTGTGACTGATTTCTCAAGAGTGTTGTCTGGAAATGATGCAGGTGACTGTCTCTTCACTGTGTCCTCCTGGTTTTCTCTTGTCTGTGGCTTATCACTTTCTCTAAAAATATGTTATTGTTCCTGTTCACATAATCTTCGTTATCATAAGAGGCTTAGAGTGTAGAAGACTTGTTTTTTCGTAAAAAGTGATTCTCATGTATCAAGTAGTCGATGTGAAGAATCTGAGCACTGGCCAGCTTGTGAAGCATCCCCTAATTTGCATCTACTATTTGATATTACTATCATGGTTTAACCTTTTGTCTTGTAACACAAACAACTATTACCTAGATGCTTGCCTTTATAATTGTACACTTTTCATCCCAATGGTAAAAGGCAGCTTAATGTAGTAGCTGGAGCAAGGGTCTAAAATCAAGGTAAACTGGGTGGGAAACCTTACTCTAAGGCATGCAGCAGTGTATAAGCTTAGGGAAACTAGCCCCTGTGATTAGGTTTTCTCCTTTTAAAGAACAGTGCTTCTTTACACTTTCAGAATTGTGAGAGTCTTAAAGAGGGCCTTATATGTAATAAACACTTATTTTTCACTGTCTTCTTCCTTATTGTGAGTGGGCAGAACTGCTTTGTAGAAGAGAGTCAGGCACCTATGCCCTATCATCCACACTCTCGGCTAGAACATGCCCACACATACAGGTGTGGGAGAATATCTAGCACATGACTGCCACCAATATCTTCACATATTCAGGGAATATATTTGTTTCTGTGCAGAAGATTGTGTACTCATACCCACACAATGTGAAAGAAGCTTCCTGCCCAGTAGGATTCCTGTGTGTTGGATAGTTTTATGTCAACTTGGCACAAGCTAGTCCTCTGAGAGGAGAGAAACTCAATTGAGACAATGCTTCCATAAGATCTAGCTGTAGGCATTTTCTTAATTAGTGATTGATCTGGGAAGGGCCAGGCCATGTGGATGGGACTGCCCTTAGACTGGTGGTCCTGGGTTCTAGACGAAGGCAGGCTCAACAAAATAATGGGGAGCAAATCAGTAAGCAGCACCCCTCCATGGCCTTAGCATCAGCTCCTGCCCTTAGGTTCCTGCCCTGAGTTCCTGAACTGCGTTTTCACAGTGATGGGCCCATAAACACACTCCTCCCAAAGTAACTTTTGGTCATTACAGCAAAAGAAACCTTAATATATGCACCTGTGTGGGAATGTATACAGATTGTCATATCACAGGGCACACTGAGAAACAGAGGAGAGGAGCGAGAATATGAATATGGGCCTGGAACAAACTCTGGACTGTGCTGCACTGCACAGCACCTGAAGTAACAGAGCAAGCGTTTTTACTTGTTCGGTTTAGGATGTACTGTGTACCTTGATACTGCAGGACAGATACTGCCAATACTCGATACTTCCATTTCAGACGTAGTGAACAGCAGTCTCTGTAAACGTACTGTTGCAAATGTCAAGGAAAATATTTGTCTGCTTATCGTAAGCCTTTCTGATAACTACATTCTGTGTATAAAATATCTGTGTATATTGATATTAGTTTAGGTTTTTAAGTTTAGGATGTTTAGAGGAAGAGATTAGAAACTTAAAATGAGAGAATATACTTTATAGTCAGGTGTGGTGAGATATGTCTGTAATCACAGCACTTGAGGAAAATGGCCAGCCTGGGCTACATAGTGATTCCAGGCTAACCTGGGCTAGAGTCCAGACCTTTCCTAAGTCAGTCAGTACTTCAGCGGGGAAATGAAATGTTGGGGTATGGTCTTTTTCTGCCTTTGGTAGATTGTTGTGCTTTATGGCAGAAGGCTGAACTTTAGGCACAGCGAGTGATCTGAACGCACCCCAGCACTAACAGAACCTCCGTATATGCTTTTCTGCATGTCCTCAGCAAATGGGAAGTAAAACGATGTCAGTGTTGTGGTTCTAGTGGCACACACTTAGCCTGCTCCTCACTGCAGTCTTGGGAACAAAATTGGGAGTGTCTGGACTGTAGAAGAATTACCAACACTTCAGGTAATAAATAGTTTGGAATTTTGAATAAAGTTGCTTTTGTTCAAGTGCATGTTGAAATGTTTTGCCTATGTTTCTATTGAGCTAACTTCGAGATTTAAATATGTAGATTTCCAAAAGGCCCCCAAACACCCATTAGCCAACTCTACTAATGTGACAGTTACTGACTGCTTGTTGGAAGAGTCGTCACCTAAGCTCCCCAGACAGTCAACTGTAGCCCAGCATAAAGAACTACTGAGGTATGTATTTTAAATTTTAGAAAAAAACATAAAATCATTTCAAAGAAAGTTATGACTTCAAATTCCACTCAGACATGGGCTGTTATTGGCTGATCATGCAATTGTTTAGAAGAATGACTTTTCAAACTCTAGTGCCCAACGTGGGATGCCTGAAGGCAGGGAAAGGCGGGAGGAAGTAAAGTAGCTGGGAGTGGTCACATAGCTGTAGTTTGAATTGGAGACCAGCGCGAGACGTGAGAATCTGTATCATAAAGGAAGGGAGGAAGTGAGGAGGAGGAGCGAAGGAGGGAGCAGGGGGAAACACAAACTGTCAACTCCAGTTAATCAACTGGAGTGTTGTTCTTCTATACTGAGCCATAATACAAAATAATTTTAAAGATATAAACATCATAGAAAATATCTTTACAACATTACTTAATTCCAGACTAAAGCAAGAAATTCAGTTTTCAAGCACAACATGTCCTTCTAGAAAAGAGTCCTGTTTAACACAAAGGTTGGTTTTTTTATGCTGTAACCACTGCTTGCTTTATATGTAGTCAATGTCAGGAGCTTTAAATGTCAGCTCTTACCCTTTAGAAACTCAAGTCTTAATCTGTAAATATTATCGTGCTTATTTTTACTTCCACAAAGTTCTAAACTAATTCTTATAATCATGCATAAACATTAAAAAAACTAGAATTAATTTTTATGTTTTATTGGGTATGTTTTTATGGTTATGATTTTTAACTTTGCACAACCAAAAAAAAGTTGGAGTCTTACTTTGCACTGTAGAAAAATATAACTCTGCATGAAATTCTTTGTTGTATAAAAGGCTTTAAAATACAAAAAGGAATTTTTTGAAAATATTTGATAATTCTGTTTGCAGGAAAGTAGAATTTAGATACTTGCCAAAAAAGTAAATTACTAATTCAACTGAAAAACTAATTAAAATACATTTTTAAAGTACTTTTATATTAAAATGATTCATTGTTTTATATAGTTTGAAAAATAATTTTGATGTTTAGGTTTCCAAAGATGTTACACTAGAGAAACTTGACTGTTTGTTTTTGTTTTAATGTCCAGTCATATGCTTGAAGAGCAACATTGACATTCTTAAGGAGTAAGAACACAACTGTTATAATAAAATGTGTGTGCAGTGTTTGGGTTAGGACAGTGTTACAGAAAGATGATCCGTGTACATTGAGTCCATTACTTCTACCTGCAGATGGAAAACCCAAGGCAGGAAAAAGCTAACTCATGTGACTCATGGATGTTAGTACACAGAGATTCTGAGTGTGCAGGTGGACTGGGGCTCAAGGATGTGCATGTGTAACTAGTTCCTAGATGATGCAGTTGCTCTAGGACCCACTTTAAGAGCTGTTGATCTAGATTGTCTAGACTAAAAGATATTTAAGGGAATGGAAATTCTGTTAATAATATTAGCTGTATTAGCCATTAAAGCTTCGTTATAGATAATTGTTTTAGTTATTGGCAAGGAAGGGAGCAAGAATTCAAACTTTATACCCTTAAATCTAAGTCCACATTAGACATTCAAATAATCTTCAACATTGCTGCAAATGATCATAAGTTTGTAGATAGTTATAATGGGTGAATTTAAAAGCAGATAATCAGATAAATGTTTTTGGTTTTGGTTCCAGTATTATAAAACATAGTATCTTTTAAAAATTAAAAACTGAACAAAACAAACAAACCTATAACTTTTAATGTTCTATAACTGCTGTTTCACATAAACTCCTTTAATGTTCTTTATTCAAATCTGTATTTTATAGGCAAGGCAGCAAATTTAGGAGAGACATTTCAACAATATTGATAGAGTTAGGATTCCAAATTAAAAAGAAAGCTAAGACATTATACATCAACAAAGCCAATGTGTGGAGGAGTGCCTTAGAGCAGTTCCAGAGCCAGAAGTTTAACCCTTCCTACTCCATTGAAGTAGTGTATGTTAATGGCAATGATGAGTTTGGAAGCAAGCATCTTGGATCAAAGCAGGAATTTCTGAGTCACTTAATGCACCATCTTGAGAATTCATCAGTGTTTGAAGGGTCCTTGGCAAAGAACTTGTCTCTAAATTCTCAAGGTAATTATTTTTATTATTATACACACTGAAGGTAGCATGTGTAGCCAAAAACAAGGTATTTGGTTTGAATATTCTTTAGGTATATCTGGATAAATAATTTACATTTGTCGATGAATGAGAATTTGATACTTTTAAAAGTAAAGACTGGGGCCGGGCAGTGGTGGCGCACGCCTTTAATCCCAGCACTTGGGAGGCAGAGGCAGGCGGATTTCTGAGTTCGAGGCCAGCCTGGTCTACAGAGTGAGTTCTAGGACAGCCAGGGCTACACAGAGAAACCCTGTCTCAAAAAACAAAACAAACAAACAAACAAAAAAGTAAAGACTGAAGTATATCTGGGTTTGGAGAAATGACTTACAGGTTAGGATTGCTTGCTGTGCTTGAAATGACCCAAGTTCAATTTGCAGTTCCCACATTAAGCAGCTCACAGCTCCTTGTTGAGCATCCTACAGCTTTGCCCTCCGTGGGCACCTGAACTCTTACACACACAGTTTAATTATGCAGACTCATACGTAAAACATAATTCTTATATCTGTACTATAGTAGTATGCTTAATGATTTCATAATTAAATAGGTTTATTTAGACTTCGTATTTTCTTGAATTTCATTGACTCACATCACCAGGTGAAATGGATAGTTATTTGGGCTCTTGTTCATTTTTCTTAGATTTTTGAGACAGGTATAGCCTTGGCTAACCTGGAACTTGCTCTGTAGACCAGGCTGGTGTTGAACTTAAGAGTTCAGCCTACTTCTGCCTCACAAGTGGAATTGAAGGCATGTTTATTATTATTAAGCACTTTGTGTGTTTTTTGTAACATGGACTTTATGTTAAATTTGTTTCATGATTTATGCCTAACTTTTTTTTTTTTTTTTAATGCACTAAGTCTCAGGAATGAGAGGCAAGTGTGGGGCTACTGCTCTGGCCTCGGTAGACAGAGTTTTCTTTTAACAATTTCCTATGTGCCTTTCTATATTTAGGTAGAGATCTACTTTGGTTGAGTAAACTCCTGAAAACAATGGGTAACTTGGTGTTTCTTCTTAGGAGTTTTTTCTTACAAGGAAATTGAAAAAGAATAAGGAGATTTATTACATTTTAATTTCTTCCTTTATCATTGCCTGAAGCATATTTTTTTCTATTTATAAACAACTTAGTTCTACCCCCTCTCTAATGCCTTCCCAAATAATTAGTTGTTACTCAAGGTAGCTTTGGCATAGTGAGTGGAGAGCACAGAAATGTAAGCCATAAAGCCATTTAAGTCTGTATATATCAGTGTATTGGATGCACTTTCATGATGAATTACCTTCCCTGGATGTAGGTTTTTTCCCCCCCCAGCTGGAAAATCTACCTGCAAATAAGATTATTAATGAAGATGTAATATTCTAAATGTTACTTTTTTTTTTTTTTTTTTGGAGTTTCGAGACAGGGTTTCTGTTTAGCCCTGGCTGTCCTGGAACTCACTCTGTAGACAAGGCTGGCCTCGAACCCAGAAATCCGCCTGCCTCTGCCTCCCAAGTGCTGGGATTAAAGGCATGCACCACCACCGCCTGGCTGAATGTTTTTGAAGAGCTAGCATAATTATAAACTAACATTTACATAGCTTTCTTGCCTATCATAGTTACTGCTAAAACATTTTTAATAACTTTTTTTAAGTGTTTAAAGCTGTGAGTGTGGGATGCTAGCATATACTGTTGAGTAAATCCCCCTTTTTGTAAGGTGATGATATATAACAAAAGCCTTAAAAATGTTCACATGCTTCGATTCCCTACTACCATATGTGTGCACAGATCCACTCAGGTTATGTGTTTGATTGAGCCAGCGTATGTAAGCTGATAGTGACTGCAACATGTCTCACAGCTAAGTGTGTCTCAGAACCTGGATAGCCAGTAGGAAAGGATGCTTTGTACTGCAGTACGTTCTAGTCTTATGAATGCGTCTATTAGCTGTGGTTATAAGCCTGTTTTGAATAAATTTAGAAAAGTTTACAATATAGTACTTGGGAAAAGTAGTAACACAACTATTTGTATATTTACTCATTAACAGACAAAAGTAAGCCAAGGGATGTCCATTTACCGAGATACAATTAATTATCACATTTTCAAAGATTCTCTTATGTGAATGAGTATTTTGTTCCCGTGTGTGTTTACACACCACTTCTGTGCCTGCTGCCTGCGGAGGTCAGAGAAGGGCAGCAGATCTCCCTGGATTGGAGCTGGAGGTGATTGGGAGCTACTGTGTGGGGACTGGGGACAGAATCCATGTCTTCTGCAAGTGTCCTAACTCTAGCCCCTGCTCATAGGTAGTTTCTTTTCCCAGAGTTTTTCATTTTGTTTTTCATTAGGTTATTTCTAGCCAAGTGAGATGTTTTAAAATAGATTTCTAGGGAAGGTCTATATACAGGATGCTATTTTACAATTCTCATGGTTATTTTACAAATGCTTAAATTTTAAAATTTCTTTCTAACTGTATATGTTTTCATTTTAAATTGTCTAGTATAGTTTATTTTTATCTGTATTTACAGCTGTGAAAGAGAATCTTTACTATGAAGTTGGCAAAATGCTTGCCGTTTCTTTAGTTCATGGTGGTCCTTCACCTGGTTTCTTTTCTGAAACCTTGTTTAACTGCCTTGCTTATGGACCAGAAAATACTCTACCAACTTTGGATGATGTTTCAGACCTTGATGTGGCGCAGATTATAATCAAGGTAAGAAACATATCTGTTTGTTAAAATATAAACTACATTCCAGTTGTATTTTAGTATAAATTATAGATCTGTTATAAGTATCCAAAGAGTTCAGAACCAATTCAGAAACCAATATAGTTGGGCATGAACACACCTGTATAAATGTCAATTTAAGGCTTGAAGGCTAACCTGAACTGCATAATGAGACCTGTTTTAAAAACAACAATCCCAGCACTTGGGAGGTAGAGGTAGGCGAATTTCTGAGTTCGAGGCCAGCCTGGTCTATAGAGTGAGTTCTAGGACAGCCAGGGCTACACAGAGAAACCCTGTCTTGAAAAAAAAACAAAACAAAACAAAAAAAAACAAAAAAAACCCAACAACCAAAGAGGAACATTAAAGTCAGATGACTAGAGATGAATGTTATGCTAGATTTTAGAGTGGGGACCAGCAAATTATAGAGTGCAGGATTTGCTGGGTGTGGTATGCGGTCATGCCATGATGTAGATGTAGACGACAGAGGGGAACTTGTGGGAACTGGTTTTCTTTTTTTATCATGTGGTTTCTAGGACGGAAAATGGACATCTCTTGTTTCTTGGCATAATTTTAGTCCACTCTGTTTTCCTAAAGAATTGAATATAGGACTAGAGACATGGTTCATAGTTAAGAGTGCATACAGTGAGTGACCTGGAGCAGTGTGACATACCTTTAATCCCAGCACTTAGATGGCAGAAACAGGTGGATCCTACAATTCATGGTCAGCCTGGTCTGCATAGAGAATTCCAAGCCAGCCAAGGGACTGTGTAGTTAAGTCTCAAAAAAAGAGATGATACTGCTTTTGGGAGAAGATCCAAATTAGATCCCAGTGTGCATGCATGGCAGGCAGCTCCCAACCACCCAATAGGCACCTGCTCTCACAAGCACATGCCACACACACATAAAAATTTTTTTTTAATTTTATAAAATTGAATATAGAATGTATCATTTGAATTGCAACAATACTGAGAATAAATGGGTAACAGTATATTTTTCCTGTTACAGATAGATACTGCAGCTGATTTAAACATTTTAAAGTCGGTAATAAACGAATACTATAACTACCTAGAGTTTAGTGGCTGTTTAAGACTTACAACATCATTAAGTGATAAATACATGTTGGTAAAAGACATCCTTTTCTACCATGTAATTAAGAGAGTCAAAGCACCTTTTGAGAGGTAAGTTGCTTATTTCTCTGTTAAAAATTCTATTAAATCACATATACTTATTTGGCAATAAATATATGTTTAATTTCAGAGAATGTGAATACTATATTAAATAATACTTTAAATGTTAACCTCTCCCAAATGAGGCCCATTGTAATTCTGTCCAGAAGTACACGACAGGGTTCCTCAGGGAGGACAATCAACACTTAATAATCTTTTCCTAATAAAAACTCACTTTGGTAACCGTTTGAACTACTATCTCTACTCACTCATGTAGTTCGTATTGAACACCCGCCATCTGTTGGCTAAATAGGAACCACATACATTTGGCTGTAGCTACATTTTTTTTTAAAAGACCCAGGCTGTCTTCCAAGCTAAGGATGACTTTGACCTGCGTTATGCCTTCTCCACTTCCTAGTGCTAAAACGACAAGTACATGCTGTCATATCTGGTCAGCAATCTCAAGTGAATCCTAATACGTGAGGATCATGTAGAATTATTGGCTAAGGTGGTGGTTCTCAACCTTGCTGATGCTCTGAGCCTTTAACACAGTTCTTCATGTTGTGCTGACCCACAACTTTAAACTTACATAATTGCTACTTCTTAACTGTAATTTTGCTACTGTTGTAAATCATAATGTCAATGTCTGCTATCTGATCCCTGTAGAAGTCCCTGGTTGACAACCGCTGGGCTAGAGAAATGGCTCAGCAGCCAAGAACAGTGGCTGTTCTTGCCAAGAACACAGGTTTGGTTCCCAGTACTACATGGCCTCTAAAAACCATCTAACATCCTCCTCTGGCCTCTGGGCACTCCATTCACATGGTACACAGACATACATTCAGGCAGAGCTAGCCATACACACAAAAAGAAACCTTTTTTAACTGGATACTGGGGAATTATGAGTACACAATATTTACTGGGTTGATTTATTCAACATTTCATAAACAGCAGTCTCAGAACCAGTAACATGCTGTCAAAATGAAGTTGTTTTCTTTTGTACAGAGGTTCACAGTCCTAATATGACTAGTCTCTGGGTAGTACTGTAAACTGAGTATTTCCTTTCAAGTTTTAGTTTTTTAATTTTTATTGATTATTGTCAACTTGGACATAGATATATATGTGGCTATAAAATTCTTAATGTTCCTGTTTTAAATGTAGAAAGT
>JADRCD010194387.1:0-18692 GCA_019843815.1 Montemys delectorum | reverse complement strand
ACCTCTTGTACTGAGTTTAAGAGCTATGCTGACATCTTAATAATGCTGAAACTCACAGATAAGTTCTCCCTCACCCCAACCCAATTTTGATGTGACTTAAGATAATGTCTTTTTATAATAACATCACATCAATTTCAGTATCTTGTATGACATAGAAGACCCACTTCCTTCAACCCAAAAAGGTTGTAATGGTTTTAAATAGGTGTTCTCAAAGAGACCCATGCATAATCAGCCATTCAATAGCTAAGCTGCTCCATATAGTACATGGGTTTCATCCTATTTATCCATTCAATACATATTTATTAGGTACTTATTTCTTCCTTCGATCTTTATATCTTTATAATGTGTTCTCTTCACTATTATCAGATGGACCTTTTATAAATAGAGATCAGATTAAGGCATTACTGGACAACCTCCTACTTTCTTCCCTTCTCAATGAATATAAAATACACTCTCCAGTAGGGCCTGACTGGTACAGCCTTGCAATAACTCTAGGAGTGTTTTATTTCCCTCCTCTTATGGGAGACTATACTGTGTCTTTTTACCTTTTCATAATAGCTTTGGTCTTATGATTTATTCTTCCCAGCTAGAACCTGCCTCATGGTGTCTACAACACCTGACTTCTTTTTTGATTCCCGGTCAAACATCACTTCTTATGTGACCCATTTATCTAAAGTTATCAACTCAACTTGAACATTAAAGCTTTCTAGACAGCCCTTGCTATAATATTATACTGTCTCTTGCTGGGCACAGAATTATTGAAATCTAAAATGTTCTCACTTGTTTTCAAACATATTTTTGCTTTCTTGATGTGAGCATGGGTACTATAACTGGTTTTGTGCCCACTCTTGCCAGACTTTCAGATTTGGACAGGAAACATGAGCTCTTCAGTTATTGAGTCAAGCTGTCAATGAAAATAAACCCATCTGAAATTGGACAATGCATACTCTATCTAGTTTGGGATATGGAAACACATCCACCTTTTCCAATTTACTTCCAAAAGTCGGTCATTTTGTACTTTCATACTAAAAATCTGCTTTTACAAGACAGAGGTGGGTCAATTCTTTAATGTATGCACAGACCTCCCCCTCAGCTTTCCTATAATGAAGGCCATTGTTCTGAACTTCACCAACTTAAAACGTTGAACACATTCTGTACAGCAGATAATGACATAGGAGTTATTTAATAATTTAACTTTAAATCTAGGTTGGTTCATACCAGTTTTACCTTACTCTCTGTTGGCCATATAGTCATGTTCAGAAGAAAATGCAAATGTAGTACAGCTAAAAACTCAGGCACATTTGCAAAACTAGCTGCTGTAAATCAAATGGGAAATTGTCCGGTCGGCATGTACCAAGGGCAAATTACTTGGAGACATAGTTCAAATTCTGCTGGACATTTAGCAGCTGTACTGTGCTTCTGACAGATGGTGCAACAGATGAATCCATTTCAAATTATCCACTAAACTGTGATATATACTCGAGAAGAAGTACATTTGTGACACTTTTTTTTCAAAGTAAGTTAAGCTTTTATCTCCGTTAAATTGATTTTCTTATTTTATGTAACTAAATTCTATGACATGAAGTCATAAAGATCTTGTTTGTTTCTTCCATTTTTTTATTCTGAAATTATCTTTGAGATAATTCTGATTATATCATCTTAAAGGAAAAAGTATTAAAAAGGAAACCAACACTCAAGCAAGACAGATATTGTAATCTCTAATTGATGGTGGCAATGTACATTTTAAACTCTGAAGGAAGCATAACTACTTCATTATCTGTCTCTGTCTGTTTGTCTCTGTCTCTGCATATCTCTCTCTCTCTCTCTCTCTCTCTCTCTCTCTCTCTCTCTCTCTCTCTCTTTCTCTCTCTCTGTAGCTGTGTACATTTGGATGTTAGAAGAAAACCTTGTATTTTGTTCTTTATCTTTCACCTTGTTTGAAGTATTTTGAAGAAGAGTCTTTTCTTGTTCTCTGATGCATATAAACAGGATAGGTAGCCTTCACACTGAAAGAGATAGCCCTGTATTCTTCTCCCATCACATTGTAGGAGTGCTTGGATTGTACACTTGTATGACATATCTAGGTTTGTGTAGGCTCTGGAGATTGGAACTCGTCACCATGCATTTCCACTAAGCCACTTCCCTTATCTCTACCTAGCAATTTTAATAAATAAATAATTAGAAATTGTCAAGATCAATTTCAATATAGGAAAATCTTTTTGAGTGCACTTAAAATTTCAATGGACAATTTTCATTCACTGTTCAAAAAGAGGATTTTGCAATAAGACACTATGTTCTAGTGTATTTCTGAACATTTCTGAATATTTCTAAACTTTTTCTGTCTTTAACTGACAGAAGTAAATCTAGATAAATATGTTCTAGTGTTCCTGGCTTCAGTTATTACTGTTACATGTACTTAGTAGGTAGAAAATGAAAAGTAGACAACTATACAGACAATAATAGGGGAGTTGTACAAGAATGTTTAATTAACTATCAGCTACACATGGTGTAAGTTCAAAAATTAGTCTGAAATCAGTCCTGAAATATTTAGGTTCACAGCTTCAAACCTGAGTAAAAAATATGCACACCAAAATGCTACTCATGTTTTCTTCTATTAATTAAATCTTTCCTAATTTCTAATTTATTTTGCTTTTTATTTTATAATTTGGAATATTCATAAAGTCATACAATATAAAAAATAATTCTTAGTAAGGATAACTCATCAATAGTGGTAGGTGCAAGGATGTTGTCAACTTCCTTGATGCCTACCTAAGGTGGTGGGAAATAATGAATATTCTTCTATAATGAATATTCAAAGTGGTTACTGTTTTTATGGAAAATAAATCAGGAGACAGAAGAAGAAGAGAGTTAGGAGTGGTTTGTTTATGTCATTCAATCAGTGACCAGGGGTGGTGGGGGAAGACCTTATGGATAGGGAGGGTTTTTGCCAGAAGCTTCATGCAAAGAAAGAGGCCTGTGAGGAAGGCACGTAGAAGAAGGCCACTGAGAACTGAAATATAGAAGAGTTTTGTAAGGTTGTAAGGAGAGGGATTAATTTAATGCAAAGAAAATGAAGTATGGGACAATGGAAAATGAGATGGGTTCCATTAATTACAGAGAAAAGGAATGTTTAATATGTTATGGAGGAATGGAAAGCTTAGTGCAAGAAGTACTATTATCTAGAAATCATTCTAATTTCTCCGAGAGTACTATCAATTAAGGCTGCAATTATAAGAAACCCATAATGTTCTGTAACTAACATTTACAGAAAGAAAAATTAATCAGAATGACTTCATGTTTAACAATGTAAGGATTTACAATGACCTCCTAACTCTTTACTGTCTTAGTCCAGCCTGTGCTCCCTTGCCTATATTTGGTATTGAATTGGTTTAGATTTTTCAGTTACAAGTATTTTGACAAGGTAACATGAAAAAAGACCCCTGTTGCCTGAAGTGATCATCTCTCCAAGGTGTGCTCCATGACATCTTAGCCCAAAGGCTGAGTCATAGAAAAAGAGGCAGCTCTTCCAGAGATCTCATCCTGACACAGAAGAAGTGCACAGTACACCCTGGCCAGTGGGACAGATGAGGCCAGCCGAGCACTGCCTGAACTCTGTGACTGCGGCAACACTAAAATGTTTTGATATTTTAAAAGATTGCATGAAAAAATGGCATAAAGGAACAATCCAGAAAATTTAAGTACAGTACAAGGAGTAAATGTGGTAATGGGTGATATCTCCAAAGAGTTCAAAATAAAATCAGACTAGGAAAAAAAAATACTACCAAATGGAAAGCAACAATAAACCTGCCTTCACTCTCTAAAACGTCTTTCCTTTTTGGTAAATGGGCAAGAAGTTTCTTCAAGCTGTCTTCCCTTACTGAAAATTTAGTATCCCTTCTCTGGTTACAGAGAACAACTTCGATTCTGTGGTGGCAATCCTGACAGTTAGTTATTCTCTACTTAGTGCATTTACTCCTTTGGTGTCTAATTCTACCAATCAACTGTCAACTCTATTGGGACAGACTGCAGGATAGGAGTTTAGTCTCTCTATGCTCAGCACAGAGCAAGTGGTATTCATAATGGACCATGGATAGGATGGCGTTAGTCACAGGTGAGTTTCTGAAAGGTGAGTCTGAAGCTATGCTGTGTAAGCAAATTCATCCCATTATTATTATTTGTATGCCACTGTTGATTAAATTAATAAATGTTTGTTGAATACCTATTATATTTTATTCAAAACTCTGTAGTCTAGTAAATATCATGTTGCAAATGTGGATTAAATCTTATAGGCCTTGAGAAGTCACTGAAATATGTTTTATTATTGAGTATTGATATTGTACTCAATATCAAATATGTATATTTGATTTATTATTAATTTTATGTGGGGATAGTTCTCACTATGTAGCTTGGTCAAGACTCTGATTCTCGATCATCATGCTTTAGTATTCTGAGTGCCAGAATTATAGGCTTAATTGTTGAGTTATGCTTCTGTGTACATTTTAAAGAAAGAAAATTTTGATAGCAAATGGAAAAGTTAGTGCTGCAGAAGTTACCTAGAGACAGGTGGCCCTTAGAGATCCATGCAAATAGAAGTGGCACTCTCCTAAGCATCAGCTACAATGAGACTGAAGGCAAAAGTTTGAGGCAAGTTGAAAATGCTTCAACTTGTTTTTTACCCACTTGTGAGAGGGAACAGAAGAAAGAGAGGCAAGCTTCCTGTGGTTTCTTCTATGGGTGATGGGGTCGGAATGGAATGTATATTGAATATTGTTTAAACATGGTATTGAATCCATTTTCTTTGATTATTGACTATAACTGGATATTTAAATTATTAGGACTATAGTCCTAATATTACTTCACTGATTTCATGTTTGTGACTAAAATTGTTAATGATAGGCTTTGAAATTTATTTGTGAAAATAGCTGTTTACTTAACTAGGAAATAGTAATGAAGGCTGTTGTAAGTGAAACTTTAAGCTGCCCCTGGGTCTCTTTTCTGACTGAAATAGGGAGGGTTCATTTATACAGCAATATATGACTTGGCTCAAGTTGATCTTTTTCATTGTGAGACTTTGCTGCTACACACTATCCTCTCAAAATTGGTTCATCTGTAGGAATTATCTTTACCCAGAACAATTTCACTTTGAGAGAATTTAGAAAAGAAGAGAACAGTGCAATATAGTTATCTATTCTCAATTTCTGTTTTTCCATTTTTCCTTTCTCTCACTTTAAAAAAATAATTTCTCCATCTTTTATATCTTTGGTTTTGCACATAGCCAGGTATTGTCCAAATGAAAAGGTCTGTGGTTTAAGATGTTAGCATAAAGAAAAAGAGGACTTATGCCCACTGTGGACATAAAGAAGGGAAAACATAAGCAAGAAACTGCACAGAAATGAGGTTAATCAGAGGCTGTAATATGAAACTTTGATAGTTAGCTGGGTAGATATGGAGAAGTGGTAAGAAAAAGAGGTTGAAACTGAATAGCCTACTGAGAGCCTGGAGAGTTAAGTGGAGAATTCTCCATCTCATCTGGAAAGAAATTAGGAACAATTATCAATTTATTTACAAAGAAATTACAGAATACATGTAAGAGTAAAGTTAAAACATATTGGCAGTCTGGTATTTAAGGTCCCATGGAGAGATTTCCACAGAATTAATTCCTGATGGGATGTGACCACACATTGAGAAAACAACATAGACAGGTATAAGAAGGAAGTAGAGACAGCCAAGCCTCTGAATTCTCTATGGCCAAAATTTATGCAACTCCTAAGTTATGATAGAAAATTTCTCAATAAGCAATATGTCCATGGCTGTGAACAGAAATGAGCCTCATCTATTCATGACCATGACACTGGAGAAAGGAGTGCGGCCTTGGGAAACAACTTCATGGCTTTTCCAACACTGATTTGTTTGCTTAAGCCCCAGAGTCTGAATTTGTAAAAGGTAAATCCTAATTTGTACTCAATCCTCAACACTCTTCAGCAAGTCACATATTAATATCAAATGTCTGTTTCTCTGTCTGTGGAACAAGGCTAATAAACACCAAGTCCCCAGGGCACCTCCCTTGCCTGACAATACTGGATTCTATAATAGCATATGGTGCTCATTAGAATGCCAGATTAAAATAAGCCTATCATTACTACTTGAGATAATGAATACCTGCTGATCTCTTGTATAATGATTAAAATTATTCATTTATTTAGTGTTGTATATGTGGAGGAATGGAGCTTATTCTGCATACTAGACAAGTGTTTTACCATGAGTTACAGACTAGCCATTAACCTTGCTTTTTAAAAACCACAAAATATTTTGTAATGCTGGCATAGATTTATAGCAAAGTACAGACAGAAAACCTTTTTAGTACCTTCTAGGCTAGACTCTCTTATTGGGATTTGATGAACCATCAAAGTAATAGTTAATGACATTACATTGCTTTGTCATTAAAGCCTAGGACATGGTGCCACTTCTACTGACTTGAACATATCTAGATTTTCAGGAAATTGTAAATCATTTACCTTTGTCTTTATAGCACAAGTGGCTCATTGTCTGGCTGTATCATTACAATTGTCCTTTTTCATGAGAAACAGATATTCAAAGGAACCTGGGTTACTGACTGAAAATGTTCACACAAAGGGATTTCTCAACACTTTTCCTTGAAAGGAATTTTGCTTTATGGTTACTTTACTATCACATGTTAAAATGTTGAGTAGGTGAATGATGTGATAAATCATAAATAGCCCCAAAAAGTTGATATGTACCCTGTGTCTTCTCTTTAGGTTTCATTTCTAAAGAGTTATGTACATGTGTTTGAATGTATACTAATATATGTCACACCAAATGTATTTTCAAATGCTGTATTATAAATGCTTAACACCATATAAATAAATGGATCTCATATTTATTTTTAAAATTTTATCATCTAGCCATACAATTTCAAATAATCTAAGATTGGGAGAACATGGAGAATGAGCTGACATTTACAGTTAGGAGACCCCAAATATAGCCTGCTGCACTTCTCATTACTATGCAAGCTTCAATGCATTAATTAATGCCAGTTTGAGCTTTAATAAAATAGTAATGATGTTGAAAAACAAAGTCTTACAAAGTATCATTTGGAGGCTTGTGTTTACCGATGAAATTTGGGACCTGGAAGACTGGTGTGGTTAATAAAAATATCTCTGTGGATAGTACTTTCCTTTGCCATTTATTTTAATGCTGTAGCTGTATGTAGTTATGGGGTACATCACATACATAGTAAATATTTGCAATGCATAATACTCAAATAAAAATAATATGCATGGAGATTGCCTAGATTTAAGGGTTTAGGAAGGGATAGAAGGATGAAAAGACACTTAGCATATGGTATTGAGTGCTTTAATGATTATACAAACTTTCCACAGGTCGCATAGAAGATAACTTAGCCAAGCATCTAATAAGCCAATGTAAAGTTGAAAATGCTCTATAAATGATACATGAGGTCATATGTCAATATAAGTTACTTTCACTAATATATGTAAATAAATAAAATTAAATATTTGATATCACAAGTTCTTCCCGAAGGTGACAAATCATTAACTCTAAAAATAGACAAATTTTTGTCCTGAATTTAAAATTTTATCCTCTCATGCTTTTTCTGTAATAAATAAAATATTTCTTTCAGGTGCATTTACTTTCATTTTAATACAAAATCCACATCCAGTTTAGAACTTTGCTGATATTTAAGTTGACCAAAATGCATATCAATCAGTAAAACCTGGGAGTCCAGCGACTTACTGTCTGCCTTCCAATCATGGGCATGATTAGTTTGCTAAGAGCTCTTTGCCCATTGTGCTGAATATATTTTCAGGAGAAAGACATGTACATCACTGAAGCAAGAGGATAGCAACCCCAGAGACTCTAGAGGACACGGTTCCTTCAATGCCACTTCAGGAGAAGCTCTGCCAGTCTCTGTAAATAGCACCATATTCTTCGAATGCTTCAATAAACCAGTTTACAGATGCATTCTGCACACAGCCACATTTTTCTCTGATACTTTTTTCTGACTGTTGGAAGCTAACCTAAAATTTTTTTTTGAATTATTTCTTTACTATTAGTTCATCAGTTAATATTCCCTATTTCTTGTTGTTCATAGCCTGAGAATATTCACATTGATTCATTTTCCTAAGTTCTGCTTACTCTGTAGTATTATTTGAAACATACAAAAAAAACCCACTTGACAGGTTACCCTGGAGGTGACAAGGCAGTTTGCAAAAGGAAGCCTGAACATCATTTATTCATGGTGTAGAAATGTTCCCTCTTATTTGGTTTTTCTAATATCTTCAAATGCCACTGTGCACCAATAACAATTTATTTTTAGTGGCACAATTGGTGATGTGGAAAATATTTTTCCTGGATTTAAAAGAGCACATATATTCACACATAAACTTTTGAGTCCATTTCTGCTCAGAATATAATTTCTTATTATATTGGCTGTAACCATTTTCCACTGTGTCCAATTCATCTCCCAGCTTTTATGGCAGGAAAAGCATCCCAAAACACCTGTGTCAACTCTGTATATATTAGATGATTAAACGTTTTTTGTCTATTCCTGTGCCTTAGCACCAGAACTCATGGGTTTGCAGGTTATTGTCACATCCTCACCAAAATACCAACCCACAAATATCCTGGGGCCAGATTCATTTCAGGGAGGGACATCACACGATGTATCCCCAACACAAGGCTTGTTATTATCAGTCTTTGTTTTCATAACCAGATATAATGGAGGATAAGAAGATCTTTGAGAAGTCTGTGGCTGACATTCACTGGAATCAAAGCGATTTTAATATGACCGTCATCATTCTTTTGTTAAGAATGATTCTTTACTCTGAGATGATTGGAGTGAATTTAAAAGGGTACAAAAGGAAAATAATTTTGAGAATGCGGTGTGTGCTTTCTTGAAAATAGTACTTCTTAGAAGCACATCAACTGCTAAGTATCTCTCTCTTTTATTTTCATCTAAACCTGCAGGGCAAGAAAAAAGTAGTCTCTTTCCTTAGTCCTGCCTACACCTGCTACAGAGTATTTTATCCAAGAATTTTGAAAGAACTGCAGAGGTAGTGTTTGACTTTACAGCACAGCAATAGAGCTCCCACACAGAGAGGTCATGGCCAAGGTCAGTGCTACTCCTGTGGCCAGCAAGAGTCTATGAAAAGGAAAGCAACAATCAGCAGTCTTTCATTTTCTCGCTCATTCGGTAAAAGCTGTGACACAGTGTATGCAAGTTAACTGGCTGTCACCTGTCACTGTTCCATATCTATGGGTACCAAAATTCCCAATGAGGGATGAATACAAAACGTTACCCTGATATCTCTTTCATAGGAGCAGAATTTTACATTTTACATTGCTTCTTATTATTTATCACAGACCTATTGAGACACCTGTCTTTCACAGGTTTCATATGCTTTTTTTTTAATAAGGCTGATAATAATAGTAAAATATATCCAAGAAGAATAACATTTGAAGGAGCTCCTAGATTCAGAGGATGAAAAATTTTCACACAAGCTTTAACAGTGCTTAGCTTGAAGTAAACAAAAGGGAAATCTAAGATAAGGGATATCAAATTTTGTAAAAGAAAGTTTGTATCAGCATAATAACATGTTTGTGTCCATGCAAAAGTCAAAAACATATGTAGACGAAGACTATATTTACTCATCTGTGTATCTAGGAATATATTTCAAGCATATTTCAAATTTATGAGTAATTCTTAAATATTCCTGTCTAAGGAAAAAAAATTCAAAATTTCAGATAACTAAAATTGGACCACACAGAAAAGTAAATAATGGACACATAACAAAACAAAACAAAACACAAAAACAAAATCAACTGGTTAATACTTAGACAACAATGAAAAGTGTTGATAGTAAATATTGATAAAAAGTTTCAACATCAGAGCATTATTTATATCATTTTCAAATAAATTAGTGTGTATGTATAATTATATACCCTATAAGAAATTTATATCATTTTATCAATGTCTAAGATATTAAATTCAATATATCAATATCCCTGCCTAAATTGCATATAGTTGATTTTATAGAATTAAAAGCCACTTATGAGTGGCCACAAGTGTGGAACTACTCACTGGAGCATGGTGAGCTCACTTGTGAGTTTACATCTCAATTCACATCTGAAGATGATGACTCTGACTCAGAATGCTGCCAGTAGTTTAGCGGTTTAAAGGCAGTGACAGATAAACAACTAAATAAATCTCTAGCTCTACCACCTGTCTACAGCCTACAGAATAGGAAATTAAATACTAAATTCAGGGAGATATTGATGCCAGTTTAAAGAATGTGGCATATTATGACCTTGGCAAGACCAAATGTGCTCCTAGAAGGCAACAGCAACATGCTCACAAGGCTTAGAAAAATAGCCACATAGATTTGGGTGTATATTAAATTACTGATTGGCTGCATTGCAAAGTCTGACAGAAAGGCTGAGAATTACAAGAGAAAGTCATTAAAGTGAAAGTCTTTGTTTCACTTGGTTAGTAAAGGCAAATAGAGAAAGCAAAGGGCCAAAGACCCCTGAAAAAAAGTCACTGTAAGAGGAACAGCTGGATTTATGAAGGCAAGGGAGAGCTGAACCAGAACACAGGAAGCAAAAGAGGCAGAGATGGAAACAAAGGCAAGTGCGTGCTCTAACCTTCAAATATAAGAACAAAATGGAAAGGCATGTGATGCTGTCTAAAGAGAAAAGGATTGAGGAAGATCGAAGTGTTAACCACACTGATACATCTGGGTTCATGAGCCACAATAGTATATATTTCCTGTGTTACTAACTGAATCCTGGTGTCAAATGATGATGCTAATAATGTTCTGAATCCTCTTGGTTTCAAAATATTATTTGGAGAAATGTGAAAGATGGTTAAATGCAAGCACTAGACATCCATGCAAGCTACTGTAACACAAGATATTCCTTACTGAGAATGTATCAAAACATCCATCCAGGTGCCATATGTGAATGACTAGTATCATGAAATGTTATAGCCCCAGTGCTTCTTTGCCAGTGACACAAAATGGCATAGAAACACGTGAGTGAAATAAAAGGTGGTAACCACTAACAATTTCCATTTGAAATCTGTCTGGAGCTCAGTGATGGAGATGGTTACCAAGTGTGTGCATGTGCAGGTTGGTATGCGTGTGGATGTGTGCATGCAAATGCAGATGCTCACCTAAGCCAAAGGCATAGTAGACATTGGAACTGGAGTTATAGATGTTATGAGGTTTCTGATGTTGTTGCTGGCAACCAAACCCAGGCCCTGACCAAGGACAGCAGAGCCTCCTAACCACTGAGCCTTCTCTCCATTTGTAGCCTTTATTTTTCATTCAGATTTTCCCTACAAGTTCCTTGCTGAGAACTTTTATCTTTCCACTTTCTTTGAGTTTTAACTAATACCTAATAGTGGAGAAATATCTGTCAGTTATTTTAATAATTAAATCTCACATAGTTTTGTTGTTTTGTACAATTTATCTATTTATTTATTTTATTTATATCATAAACTATGCTGAGTATTAGCTGTTAATAGCAATGATTTTTTTCCTAATAATCACATGTGAGACTGAACTGCCTTTGCACAACTTGACAACAGGGATTTGGTTGCAATTTAACTTTCTTTATGCTTATTATCAATGCATAAATAATAGAAGTATTTAGTATTTACTGTGATGGCTAATCTTGGTGATCAAATTGTATCTGGAATCATCTAAAACACAAGACACTGGGCACTCTTGAAAGGGGTTTTCTTAATCGTGTTACTTTAAGTTGGGAAGACTCACAATAATTTGGGTGGCCTCTTCTAATGACTACCAGGATAAATAGGCGTGCCAGAAGTGAAGCTGCTTTTTACTTTCACTGGAAATCCACCTATTCTGTTGCTGTGGCATTCTTTTAGCAACATTAGAACTAACTTCTTCAGGATGCTAAAGTTGACACCAACTTTAAAGAGGACCAGAATCTCTAGAGGAATCTTCCAAGCCTTTGGCACGTAGGAGACATCCAACCTGAAAAACTACCAGATTTCCAGTCTATACCCTTAGGCATCCATTGACAGATTACCTGCACTGCAACTTGTGAGCTTATGCAATCAAATGTTAAAAATAAAGATATTAATATGTATATGTAATTACATATATATATATATATATATATATGTAATACATATATATAAATAATATATATTCACTCTGGCAGTCATGCTCCCCTAATGCCCTGATAAATAAATACATTTTATAAAGTTGTTTAATCTTAAGACATAAAAACATGTATATGTATGGTGCATGAATATGTCCATATGTAAATATGCATATATAAAGAATACCCATTTTGTATATATAATGTACATATATGAACAATTTATAAATTTATTTATTTGTATATGTGAATATTTAATTACATATAGCAAAATCCATAAATATAACTGCATGTCTAATTTTGTAGGATTACATTATATTCAGGGAGAGGTTGAGAGGGAACTAAATCTTCCCCAAAATCTGGTATGCTGAATGCCTTCTGGCTGAAAGCCTTGGAGAGACAGCATCGTAAAAATTCAAGGACATTATTGTCTTTTAAATAATCTATTGGAGATTTGGAATCAAGTAGTTCAATTGTAGGCTTGCTGAATATGTTATATGTGCAAGCCATAGGCACTTCTATTTAAGAAGCAATTAAGATACACATTAATTATACCTTAGAAGTCATTACACTCACTGATTGTCTCAGTAGAATTCTCCACTCTCAGTAAATTATCAATCAATCAGTACTTAGTCAAAAATTTGCTTCTTTACTTTATAAATGATTCTTTCTTGAACAATTCCAGTGAAAATATCTCCATTGTGTTATGTTTTTGTTACAATGAGCTAAGATATTTATTTTATTATTTACTCCATATGTGTTTGTGCTTGTGTGTGTGTGTGTGTGTGTGTGTATGTATGTATGTGTGTGTTTATGGACTATATGATCATATACAAGTAAGTTTCCACAGAAGTCAGAAACGTATGTAGAATACCCTGCACCTGGTATTATAGGTTATTGTAAGCCACCTGAGATGCATGTTGGAAACAAATCAAAGGTCGTCTGAGAGATCTCCCATTCCTTTCTTATGCTGTATTAATTGTTTTTCAATATAAAATAGTTTACTGTCCAAACTAGTGACATAAACTGGTAAAATAGAAGTGGAAATTTAGCTTTCCTCTTCATGTGTCATCAGCTTTTAATTGCTTTGTGGTTAGCTGGAAATAGTTAAGGTCTAGAATGGACAAAAATGATGAGAGCCCACAGCCGTGATAGCGAAAAAGCAAGTACACTTGGACATGCTACATCAGGTGTATGGAAGATCGAACTCTGCCTAAAGGATGACAGTGTTTGGTTAAGAAAGTACAGGGAATTATTTTTAAAAGAAATGGGTGAAAAAGAAGTCACTACTGGAAATCAGAATAGGGGTTTCTGAAAAACCTAGGGATTATCCACTATAGCTAAGTTATAAAACTAGCCCAAGTGTCTTCTAACAGAGCAAAAAAGAAAATTTGGTTCATGTAGTCAACAGATTGTTTTTAGGCGTTATGAATCAAATCATCTTTGGGGAAAAGATAGAAACAAATATAAATAGGTTGTCAGTCTCAGAAAGATTAAGTCTCATATTTTCTCTAATTTGTTGTTCCTCGACTTTTTAGAATGTTCACATCATTTGTGTATGGAGAGCTTAAACCTGGGAGTGAAACTCTGTGGGAACAAAAGGAACTATGGGAAGAGGGGTAGTTGTGCAAGTAGAGGGTAAGAAACCTGGTAGAGAATGTTCTTAGTAACATTATTCACTTGCAAGAAAATGGCCTTTGTTACCTTATATAATACAAAAATTAAAGTGTAGAAATATCAAAGGAGAAAGAAAAGAATAACGGAGTGAATGTGAGGAAATAGCAAATATAAACATTGTTTGCATGCTGTGTTAACAACTGGTATAGCTGAAAATGTATTCCTCTGATGCTTATTCATATAGCACATTGTAAAGTATATTTGCTTTTGCTTTTCCTCATTTTTATTAGTTCCTTGAAAATTGTGCCCAATGTATTCTGATCATATTCCTGCCCTTACCTTATTCTTCTCAGTTCCAACCCCATTGCTCACCCACCCACCCACTGAACCAACTAATTCTATTTATGTTTTTAATTCATTGTGTTCAAATAAATTTATGGATATAAATTCTGAACACAACAAGGAAGTTGGACATATGAGTTCACAGTGGCTGTGACAGTGTACATAAGACTTATGTAAGCCCCAGACAAACCAAATACTAGCAAAGTGTTAAGAAGGTAGGTACAGCATCAAAGTCGCACCACTAAGGTGAAGTGTATAGGCATTTGATAGCAGCTAGGAGAGGGAAAGTCCGTTTTCTTTTATGATGAGATGTTCAGAGGCTAGCTACATACCAGAGCAGTGCCACATCCAATAGTTGTTGAATAACATAACTTGTCTCAAATAGTGGAAAAAGAAAAATAAGAACAACTCTCCAAGTTTTCAAGGTAGATCTAGAAGGAATTGAGGCAAATATGATCAAGATATATTGTATAAAATAATTAATAAACTTATTTTTAATGCATGACATTTAAAAATGACTCATGATGTAATAGTAAAGAGAGATAATAAGGATAAATGATTATAAGCTAACTGAAAAAATAAGAACATGTAATTTTATTTCATTTTTTTCTATTTTTTATAACTAGATATTTTCTTTATCTACATGTCATATGATATCTCCTTTCCAGATTTCCCCTCTAGAAAAAGAAAGAAAGAAAAAATAATAAAACCCTCTTCTCTCCCCCCTCCCCCTGCTCACCAACCCACCCTTTCCTGCTTCCTGGCCTTGGTATTCCTCTACACTGGGGCATAGAACCTTCACAGGACCGAGGGCCTCTCCTCTCAATAATTACCGACTAGGCCATCCTCTGCTATACATATGCTGCTGGAGCCATTAGTCCTACCATGTGTACTCTTTGGTTGGGGGTTTAGTCCCTGGGAGCTCTGAGGCTACTAGTTAGTTAATATTGTTGTTTGTCCTAAGTGGCTGCAAATCTTTCTACTCCTTGGGTCCTTTCTCTAGCTTCTTCATTGGGGACTCTGTACTCAGTCCAATGGTTGTGAGCCTCTACTTCTGTATTAGTCAGGCACTGTCAGAGCCTCTCAGGAGACAGGCTCCTGTCAGCCAGCACTTACTGGCATCCACAATAGTGTCTGGATTTGATGATTGAATATGGGAAGTATTCCCAGGTAGAGAAGTCTCTGCCTTGTCCTTCCTTCAGTCTCTGCTCCATAGTTTGTCTCTGCCACTCCTTCCATGGGTATTTTGTTCCCCCTTTTAAGATGGAACGAAGTATCCACACTTTGGTTTTCCTTCTTCTTGAGTTTCTTGTGGTTTGTGAATTGTTTTTTGTGTATTCCTATCTTCTGGGCTGATATCCACTTATCAGACAGTGCATACCATGTGTGTTCTTTTGTGATTGGGTTACCTCACTCAGGATGATATTCTCCAGATCCATCCATTTCCCTAAGAATTTCATAAATTCGTTGTTTTTAATAGCTGTGTAGTGCTCCATTGTGTAGATGTACCACATTTTCTGTATCCATTCCTCTGTTGAGGGACATCTGGTTGTTTCCAATTTCTGGCTATTATAAATAAGGCTGCTATGAACATAGTGGAGCATATGTCCTTATTACATGTTGGAGCATCTTCTGGGTATATGCCCAGGAGTTGTATAGCTGGGTCCTCTGGTAGTACTATGTCCAATTTCTGGATGAACTGCCAAACTGATTTCTAGATGGTTGTACCAGCTTGCAATCCCACCAGCAATGAAGGAGTGTTCCTCTTTTTCCAAAACCTCTCCAGCATCTGCTGTCAACTGAGTTTTTTATCCTAGCCATTCTGACTGGTGTGAGGTGGAATCTGAGGATTGTTTTGATTTGCATTTCCCTGATGACTAAGGATGTTGAACATTTCTTTAGGTACTTCTCAGCCATTAGGTATTCCTCAGTTGAGTATTCTTTATTTAGCTCTGTACCCCATTTTTTAATAGGGCTATTTGATTCTCTGGAGTCTAACTTCTTGAATTCTTTGTATATATTGGATATTAGCCCTCTATCAGATGTAGAATTGGTCAAAATCTTTCCCCAGTCTGTTGGTTGCCTTTTTGTCCTATTGACAGTATCTTTTGCCTTACAGAAGCTTTGTAATTTTATGAGGTCCCATTTGTTGATTCTTGATCTTAGAGCATGAGCTATTGGTGTTCTGTCCAGGAAATGTTCCCCTGTGCCTACGTGTTTGAGGCTCTTCCTTACTTGCTTTTCTATTAGTTTCAGTTTATCTGGTTTTATGTGGAGGTCCTTAATCTACTTGGACTTGAGTTTTGAAGAACATGTAATTTTATAAAGGTAAAATACTATAAAGAAATCTAGAAGTTACTGCTCATTAATGTGTTTAGTGAGTGAGAGTACATTAAAATGCAAAAAAGAAGTATTATTCATTTGTATTATTTTATTACAAGTTCAATAGCTGTTTTCTACTATTATAGCTTGATAATGGTATTAAGAAAGTTTGACTCATGAATTTTATCGTGCTTTATGATATGATTAAATCAAATATTTATAATTTTCTTAATGTCATTAAGACTTTGGGATTTGATATACATCACAATATCCTAAATTGAATTTAAAACACATAAATCATGCTTCAACTATTTTGTCATCTACACAGCAAATATAATCAAAATGCTTTTATTATTTCTAATATATGTTCAATGCTAGTTTAAAGTATTCTAATTTTACAAAAGTTACCTTTAAGACAAATGTATCTTTTTCTGATTAAAGTATATATGTGTGATGATTAGCCTGTATAATAATATATTAAAAAATATCTTGAAAGATATAAGTGAACCAACCACTCAATAATATGCTAACAAATATTCTCTTAGCTCCATGATAATGAAAGAAAAACCATCCTTTTATTGAACCCCATCATCCTAGTAAGATGATACAGTGCCTCAAACGCAGAAGAAGGTCTTATGATAACTTACTGGCAGTGATTAATAAAATGATTATATAATGATCTAAGTTTCATCAGCCTGAGTAATTATCTGCTCCAAGATACAGGTATCCTTTACTATATACTGGGTAATATATTGTCTAGCCTACTTTCAATCTTTGGTTGTTGTTACTTGCAAATTCAAGCATGAGGTACCAAGAGTAAATATTCTTGTCCCCAGTGTACATCTTAAAAGTGGACTTTCCTTCCAGACAGGGAAGTATGTAGGCAAATTGAAGGTTCCAAGTTCAATTTCTCAGTCTCATTTCCAGCTCTGTAGAAGACCTACTGCCTCCTCCCTCTCTCCTTTGTCCCCACCTCTAATAGATCACGAAGATCTTCCCCTTCTAACTTATTACCCCATTTACATTATTCTGTCACAGCCCCTAACTTCTGTAGCCACAACCAGGTAGGCTGCCAGGCCAGCCAGAGAATTAATCAACCTAACAGAATATGCTCACCTCTCTCTCCATTCCTCCAAGTCCAGTGTCTCAGTTTCATCAGTAGTTCTAAAAGTTGACCAGACATAATCTCTTCTACTCTCTGCCCCATTCCTAGATGACAAAGCATTCCTGGTGGAACACCCTGAATTACTGCCTCATGTGGATCCATACCCCACTCTTTCTAGCCCTTCATGATTTCTAAGGGTCAGCTCCAATACCTAGAAACACATTTTACCTGAAACCCTGAATGGCCACACCTACCAGGTGACAAATAGCCACTACATTCTCCTGAGAACCAAAGAAAGCAACAGACAGAGAAAGGAAACAAACACCATCCCAACAAAGACAAAACAAGATATAAGCACCTGGAATTAGAATCTTTCCAATCCTGGATAAAAAATATAATCAATAATATCCAGGAAAAAAATCTGCATCAGAGCCCAGAAATCTTATCACACTAGGTGCTGAGTATTGAAGCATAGCTGAAGCACAGGAAAAAGACCTTAAAGAACTAGTATGAATATGATAGATATCCTTAAAGAGGAAATTAATAAACTCCTTAAAGATATTCATGACAACACAAACAGTAGAAAGAAACGCATAATAAATTTTAAGACCTAAAAGTAAAAATAGAATCAATAGAGAAATCCTAAATTGAGGTAAATCTGGAAATGAAACTTTTCAGATCATGAACAGGAACCTTTAAGACGAGCCTTACCAACAGAATACAAGAGATGGAAGAAATAATCTCAGACATTGCAGACATGAAAAAAGAAATGGATACCTTGGTCAAAGAAAATGTTATACCAAAAAAAAAAAAATACTTGTGCAAACATTTAGAAAATCTATTAAAGAACCAAAACTAAGAAAAATAGGAATAGAGAAAAGGTAAGAAACACAGTTCAAAGGCAAAGAAAATATTTTTAACAAAGTCATAGAAGAAAAATTCCCTAACCTAAAGAAGGAGATATCTATCGATGCATAAGAACCACATAGGACACCAAATAGACTGGTCAAGAAAAAATGAAAATACTAAATGTGCAGAACAAAGTAAGAATATTAAAAGCTGCAAGGGAAAAAAAGCAAATGAAGTCATGAGAGTCATAGATAATGGAATCAATCTAGAAAAAAAGCATCTTTTA
>JADRCD010194385.1:0-13681 GCA_019843815.1 Montemys delectorum | reverse complement strand
GGGGGGGGGTAATACAGTTCTCCCTGCATGAGGGTCTGGATAACCCATCATTTGATTCATAATGTACTTCTTGGCAGGGATACCTTTTCTTAATTGACATTTCCATTTCGCTGGATTTGAATGCCCTAGAAGTGAGGGGGGTGTGAGACATCAGGGACTGGTGGGAGCTGTTCAGATGAAAGCACTTTCCATGCATAATTGAGAGCCATACAGTTTCCTGCAAACTCCAGTTCTGCCCAGATCCACTTATTCATCAGCTTTCTGGCTTTCTCTAGAAACTTCTGTTTTGCCTTCTCGGTTACATCTGTCCAGATCACATTCCTGCTTCCCTCCACCCTTGTCTCGGGATCTTTGTTGGTCTTTTGTAGCAGTGCGTTAGTTCAGGGATATCACCGTGCCCTAACACTGTCTACAAGTGGATTCTCCTTCCTTTTTCTTGTCTAGCATGTGTAGTAAGGCAGACAGTTTAAGAACTGTCATTATTGCATTATTAAACATTCTTGGGTGGCTTTTAGAGTTACTAACAGTATTAGTTTTAGCAGCACTTTGGACTTAGATGTGTAAAGTCTTGTCGTGGACGGTGGCCACCCATGCATCACCTCTTTATTTTACAAGGTGCATCAGAGCCCATGAGTTGTCCCTCAGTGACACGGTGAATGTAGGAAAGGCTCAGTTCTGTTTGCTGTTAGTAAATGTTGGAGCTGAGAGTCAAACCCCAGATCCCTTTCACTACCCAGTTAGTATAGACTTCTTAGCTCAGCTTGGGGGTTTGGGATTAGAGGCTCAGCCTTGGCTTTCACTCCAGCATTCCTGGCCTGTGTGCTGGTAACCTGAACCTTGTCACCAGAACGTCTAGTCTTTGCCCATGCGTGCCTGTTGCCTTCAGTGCTCTCCCACTGCCTTACTCTCTGTAACAACTGTCTTAGTCAAGGTTTCCATTGCTGTGAACAGACCAAGGCAACTCTTATAAGGAAAAACATATAGTTGGGGCTGGCTTACAGGTACAGAAGTTCAGTCCAAATTGGTCATAGCAGGGAGCAGGTCAGTTTCTAGGCAGGCATGGTGCTGGAGAAGGAGCTGAGTGTTCTGCATCATTGCTCAAAGGAAGCCAGGAGCAGACTGCCACCCATGTGGCTAGGAAGAGGGTATCAAAGACCACCCACACAGTGACACGCTTCCTCTAACAAGGCCACACCTACCCCAACGAGGCTGCACCTCCTAATAGTGCTACTTCCTGGGGCCAAGCATAGTCAGACCACCACAAGAACGTAAGTCTTTCATGGTGAGCTCAGGAACTACTTCTGAAAGCGTAATCTCTGTGAACCCAAACTCTCAGAGCACTTAAAAACAAAGACGAAAGCAAGACAGGGTCTAACTGTGCGTCCCTGGCTGGCCTGGAACTCTCTGTATAGATCAGCCTGGCTTTAAACTCAGCCTTCCACCTGCCTCTATCAGCAAGTGCTGGGATCAAAGCGAGGACTGTGACTGGTCTTGTCAAAATGTTTTTTTTTTTAAAAGTGGGAATGAACACCTAGTTCTGATCGCTGAAGACGCTGTTAATTCCTTTTTTTTTTTTTTTACTTCTCTGTGCCTTTATGTCTCCTGGCCCTTTTATCCCCTTGTTTTCTGGCCCACTCTTTATATTTAATTGTATCACCTTTCTTTTATGTACATTATGAAGATCATGATGATGTGTATGTGTATGTATGTGTGGAGTATTTGTGTATGCTCATTCAGATACACATGCATGTATATATTTGTCTCTCCTAGTGCTGAATTTGATGTAGGTTCCAGGGATCCTAACTCATGTCTTTATCTCCCCAGTCCCCTTTCCTAGATTTTAAATATCTTGAAGGCAAGGTGAGTGGATTCCTCTTGTTTCTATTCATAACATAAGGATCTGGTATCCTTTTGATAGAAATGACTCAATTAAAAAAAGAATATTAGACAATTATATTTGGTTACATTGTGTTAAAAAAAAAGCAGTTGGAATGTGTTGTTTTGTTTTCTAGTTTTGGGTTTGTTTTTTAAATACAGGGTGTTGGTATGTGGCTCCAGGCTGAACTTTCTCTTCTACTTCTTCTTGTTAAGTGCTGGGATTATGGGCATGAGCCATCCTGCCCAGCCCTGTTTTCTAATGTTTGGTCCATAATACTTTAATGCATACCTTTGTAAGTTTATGCTGAAGCAACGGAACATCTAGTAAAAGCCATGGGAAACATTATTCTGAGCCCCTTTAAGCCACAGAGGAATCGTAAAATTCTTGTATATAACAAAGGTATAGATTAAATACCATGGATGTGGTGTACACTGTTTTTAACTCGCTGAGGTTTGGTCTGTTGCTGTGCAATGCTCATTGCTGTCCCTGGCTGCTTCAGGGAGGAAAGAATCCTCATGTACATCAAGTGATGGTATGTGACCTTGCTTCTTAATGTAAAGGTATTGGTTGAATAAAGATCCTGACAGCCGAGATAGATAGCTGGGCTGAAGAGAGGTAGGTGGGTTTTGGTTCTCTGGCTTGGGGTCTGAGGAAGATTGTGAGGGGAGAGACGAAGGTGGAGAGAGGAGAGGACACCATGGGGTTGATGAATCATGAAAATGTAGTCATGCGGGCTGGCCATTTGGAGTTAAGAGCTGCCCAGATGGAACATGACAATTTACAACTTGGGCTTATGGCTGGGGAAATAGATACTAATAGCTTCGAGGGTGGATATGTGTTCAGCTCTAATGCATTTAAGGCTTTCTATAAATATAAAAGTTTTGTGTCTTTTATCTGGGAACTGAATGATCCAAAGGCGGGGTAGAAATCCCTGACTGAGGTTAAATATTTGTTATGACATTTCTTATCTGTGCTAATGTTACTCTTATTAAAAGCCTATTACAGGGGTGTGAGATGGCTTGTTTGACAAAGTGCTTGCCTTGCAACCATGAGGACCTTAGTTTGATTCCCAGAAACCTGGTGCTGGTGATTGTAATCCTAGCACTAGAGTGGTGGAGACAATTGGATCCTTGCCAGCAGGTCTGCCTTGGTTGTCAAGCTCCACTTGAGAAGCCATGTCAAAGGAGAGGGCAGCACCTGAAGAATGACATCTCAGGTTATCTTCTGATGTCCATACACATGCACTTGCTCACTCATACTCTCCTCCCTCTCCCTCTCCCCCTCCTTCCTTCCCCTCCCCCACCTCTCTCTCTCCATATATATATGTGTATATATATATGTGTGTGTGTGTCCAGTCTTATAACTGGATCAAGTGGCTTGGACTGAGTTGGTGACTGGAGTTTATTGTTGTGGTTTTACAACCAGTTTTGTGTTAAATGTGTATTACATTTGTATTTGTCATTTTGTGTCACATCTGGATAATACAGTATAAACACCTTGTGTATGTAGTGTATTTGGCCACTACTTTTTAAAACAACAATGGTGGAGCCATAATTCATGTGTGGTGGTTTGAATGAAAATGGCCCTCGTGGACTCATTGGGAGTGGCACTGTTTGGAGGTGTGGCCTTGTTTGAAGAAGTGTGTCACTGGGAGGGTGGGCTTTGGAGTTTCAGAAGCTCAAGCCAGGCTCAGTGTCTCTTTTTCTTCCTGCTGTCTGCCAATCCAGATGTAGAATTCTTAGCTCCTTCTCCAATATCATGTCTGTTGTGTGCTACCATGCTTCCCGACATGATGATAATGGACTAAACCTCTGAACTGACAGCCAGCACTGTTTAAATGCTTTCCTTTATAAGAGTTGCTGTGGTCATGGTGTCTCTTCATAGCAGTAGAAACCCTAAGACATCATGTGTCATATAACCATAATTCATGTATCATGTAATTCATCCTTTGAAGGCACACAATGTAATAACTCCTAGTATCGTGCATATAGTTGTGTGACTAATTTTAGGACATGTTATTACCCCTATTTTGTGTCTGTATGAACTCACTTGTTCTGTAAAGGCAGACATAGACTCTGTGACCTTTTGTGTCAGATTTCTTTCACCCAGGATTTCGTTTTCAAGGTTGATCCCTGGGATGACAGGAGTCAATACTTCATTATTACTATTATTATTATTATTATTATTACATTATTTTTAATTATACTGTATTTAAGTTAGGCACAATGCCTTTAATCCCAGCATTCAGGAGGTAGATGGAGGCAGATTTCCATGAGTTCCCCACCATATTGTATATACCATGTTTTATTACCCATTTGCTGGTGGATTTTTGAAGCACTTTCCTGAGTTCTGCTCACTCATGCCCTTGATTGAATGGCAATGCGGCACCGTGTGACAGGAGATGATGGATCCTTAGGAAGCAGCTGAATGATAAAGCATTTTAGTGAAACTGTCTTGTTGGGGTCCTCAAAGCATCTTGGTTCCCTGTGGTGCTGGGGACCTAGCTCAGGACCTTTGAGATGCTAAGCCTATGCTCTGTCACTGAGCTTACAAATCCAGCTTGACTAGTTAGACACCAACTCGGAAAAAAAACCAACAGTTAAAAAAGAGCTAATCAGGGAGGTGTGAATATGGGTGAGATACTGTAGAGAAGACAAGGTCAGCGAATGCGTGGTGGCCACCCAAGTGGGCGCTATGCTTCTGGGATGTTCTTGGGTCTGCACTGTCCACTGAGCAGTCATTGGTTGTGTGTGGCTACTGGACACTTGAATTTGACCATTCTTTACCAAGATGAAATGTTTGTGTAAAATGCATACTGAATTCTGAAGACCAACTATGAAAGAATGTAAAAGTGTCTCAAACATTTTTATTAATAACATGTTGAAATGATAATATTCTAGGCATATGAAGGCACAGATTCAACGATAATCTCATTTTCTTTTATCTTTTTACTTGATGACTTAAGTTAAACTTATATATAGGGATCATACTGTAGTCTGTGGGACAATGCTGGTACTCTTTTTTTTTTCTTTTTTGATTCTTTGGTTGGTTGGTTTTTGTATTTTCAAGATGGGGTTTCTTTGTGTAGTCCTGGCTGTCCTGGAATTCTTCTTATAGACCAGGCTGGCCTTGAACTCACAAAGATCTGCCTGCTTCTACCTCTTAGGTGCTGGGATTAAAGGTGTGCACCATCACGACTGGCTGCTGCTCATTTTTTTTTTTTTTGTGTGTTTGAACATTTCATATTAGTATGTTTAAAAAAAATCTAAGGACATCTGACACTTTAAAAAGTATACAGTGTAATATGAATGCCTAGATGTCTGCTTACTCAGAGAATGATAGGGGAGGTAATACATTCAGATCTTGGGGGAGGTATGGGTGGGCCAGATGAATTCCCCTAATTCCTTATCCATTTCTTGGAAATGGGAAAATCAGAACTTCAAGTCCAGTCGCCAGGGTTCCCAATAAAGAGTCAGGAGAGGATCACAGACTCTTAGTTTCTGTAGGATTTTTTTTTTTTCTTCACTCTTTTTGGTTAAAGTTCTGAAATTAGTTTTTTGTGATGTTGTACTGGCCAAAGGCTCTCCTTAACAGAACATTTTCCCACTTGTGTGTTAAAGCACAGTGAAGTAAAGATCTCCAATCCTGTGTTGCAGTCAGATATTCTAATATTCATAAGACACTTAAATTAGAGTTTAAGTCTTCTAAAACAAACTTCTCTCTCTGAGTCATCAGTCTTGGGCAATGAGCTGCAATGCTTAGAGGCAAAAACGAAATAATCAATGTGATTTTAATTTCACCAATGTCAATAAACTCAAAGTGAACACCTCCCTAAAATTTAATGCGTTAAGTAAGATTTGATGTTCATTCGTTTCAAAAGCATTTGTGGATCCCATTCCATGTTTCAGGCACCATGCTGGAAACAGGATGTGGTGGGGAATTACCAGTAGACTCTACCTTTAGGACTTTACAGGGTAGAAGAAGATGCAGACATTAAACAGAGAATTCATTAGTTACCATGGTGATATATGGCTCAAAGAGAAAGAGTCTGGATTTTAATTGGGACCCTGGGGAACCAAGTTCTATTTTCCTGTGGGTCATGATTCAGGCTGCAAAGATCTGAATGAGGAAGAGAGACTGGCTGGGGATCCTCCCAGGAGAAGGAAATGTGCCAAGTCCTGTCTTTTTTGTATCTTTCAGGTTGTAGGAGGCCGGGTGGACCTGCGGAGAAGGGTTTGAATTTCTCCGATTTGTTTATTTGCTAATGGGGATTGAGTCTAGAGTTGAGTTTCTGTTACTTTTGTAACTGAAGCTGAAGGAGGTCTAACAGCCTGAGTTGACTGGTATACCCCCTGCAAAGGAGCTTAAAATAAGTTGCGGGCTCTCTTTCAAGTGTAGCTCATTTGTCAGGGACTGAGATGAGTTAGGGGTATGGATTGGTTTTCTCATTGTGGTGACAAAATACCTGACCAGAAGCAACCTAAAATCGGGGCGGTTTATTTGGTTGGTGATTTAAAGGACACAGTCCGTCACGGTGGGGAAGTCATGGCAGCAGGAACATGCTGGTCATCTTGTGTCCACAGTCCGGAGGCAGACAGAGATGGATGATTGTGCTCACTCATGGTCTCCTTTTTATTTAGTCCTGTACCCCAGCTTGTAAGATGGTGTTGTCTGCATTTAGGGAAGGTCTTTTCCTCCTCACTCAAACCTTTCTGGAAATGTCCTCACAGGCACGGCCAGAGGGGTATCTCCTAGGGAACTCCAACTCTAGTCACGTTGACAGTGAAGATGAACATCATAGGTATTTGAGGATGTGACAGCCTAGTGTGGATTTTGTTCTCACAGCTTCAGAACAGTTTTCACCTGGTTTCTTATGGGTGGATATACCAGCTTTGCCATCTTGGGAGCTTGGGAGTCTCTAGAGAAGGAACCATGCTTCCATGAAGAGTGCTGATGAACACAAAGAACAGATAACAATGGCAGCTGGTGACTACAGTAAGCTTTGTGTCAGAGAAAAGCATTTGGTACTGGTAGAAGCCAGAGATACACCGTGGCCACAACTGGAGAAGAGTCAAGAAATGTTATCATTTTTTTTTTCTTCTTCAGAGACAGGGTTTCTTTGTGTGGCCTTTGGCTGTACTGGAACTCACTGTGGAGACCAGACTGGCCTCAGACTCACAGAGATCCACCTGCATCTGCCTCCCTAGTGTTGAGATTCAAAGTGTCTGTCACTACTGCCCTGCTATCAAGATATTTTTAAAGTTTGTATGATAGTTCCTAGGACCAGGGGCTGGTGGTGGCAGTTGAGAGAAAGGCAAAGATGGTTCTATGGGGAGATAATGCAACTGGAATCTGTGTCCTATCTTCCACTAAAATAAGTTCCAGATGGAACAAAAACTTAACATAAAAACATCTAGTAAAATGAGAACTCTACTTTAGTAGTTAATGGAGATAGGAAATCCTTCCTAGATACAATACAAACCCAGAAGCTTCTATGCATATAATGTTTTGCAAGACCAAATCTTTTTAATTATTTCCAAGGACAACAAAAACTTAAGAAAAGAGTACCATTGCATACTACACAGATGTACTATAAAGAGCTTTGACAAATCCATGAGAGAAAGGCTAGTTCCCCCAGAGGTAAAGAATATGAGTGTACAGTTCATAAAGTTGTACAAAGGTGACATTTATTTTTTAAGATTTATTTAATGTATGTGAGTACACTGTAGCTGTTTTCAGACTCAATAGAAGAGGGCATCAGATCCCATTACAGATGGTTGTGAGTCACCATGTAGTTGCTGGGAATTGAACTCCGGACCTCGGCAAGAGCAGTCAGTGCTCTTAACAGCTGAGCCATCTCTCCAGCCCCCAGCAGTGACTCTTAAACATGCTAAACTTTAATCACTTTCACAAAACCTTAATAAGGTGCTATTTTTCACATGCCAGATTGGCACATACCACAGCAATGGTAGTACTGGGAAGGGATTGAGGAAATGGCTCAAATACTGGATGGAAGTTTAAGCTAATCTCACGCCTATGATTTATCAAAATCACAAATATGTGCATTGCCTGAATCAGCAGTTAGAATTCTAGGAATTTTATCAGACTTATAAGTATGTAAGCCTTATCATTTAAGATAAAAGACAAGTAACATGTAGAATACATAGAGATGTGTGGTATACATAGGCTATCAACAAAGGGATTGTATACTATCTGTATAGTATATTTCATATATATCTATGCTTATATGGATGCCTATATTTACACATGCGCACATCCACATAGCCTGGTGGTTCACAGTCAGCCTCCAGGGCATGTGTGTCTTTTCCCAGGTCCTTGCTGATGACCTGTGGTGCTGCATGAATTGTTCATGGTGGAGAAGGTACAACATGGAAATCAATAAGCAAGGCAAGTCAGGGTGGTTTTCCAGAGAGCTGCTTGGTAAACATTTACTTTTATTCTCTGTATATATACAAATATAAAATATCTTGAAGGATACACAAGAGGTTGCTAATACTAAATTCCCCCAGGAAGGGGTAGCAGGAAACAGGAAGATTAATGGTGAGGTTGGAATTGTGTTTTTTGAATTCGTTACAAGTAAATGAGTTACTTATTTTTAAGTAGGAATCCAAAGTGGCCAGAGAGTAGCTGCAGACTTTCATTTTCATGAGTATGTTATTTATGATGCGGTGCTCTTGTCTGTGAGAGCTGAGGCAGAAGTTCTTAGGGGAAAGGGTGCTTCTCGTTGTGACGTGCCTATCAGCATGGGAATGTTCAGTAGCAACTTGGGAAAGAGGCAAAGTCTGCAATCCTATCTGGGTCAGCAGTTCAGTGGATATTATGACAGCTGAGGAGGTTCCTATGGGCAGGTCCCAGTCTCAGGCAGGTCCCAGGAGGGAAAGCAGGATGCATGATGTTCCTTGGGGACAGTAAGCCAAAAGGCGAGTAGGAGAAGGAGAACTAGCCACACGGGTAGGACCACAACAGCATAATGATAGTCGTGTCTCTTATGGAGTAGCTACTAAAAAGGAATTGCTGCCCTCTATATTTACTGAAAGAACCTCACCACATTTAGTTCTGACAACCACCTTTTAGATGGAATTATGCTTCCAGTATACTCCTTGAACCGAGGAAGGTAATTCTAGATGGGACCCATCTGCTGGACTGCATGCTGATAGAACAGGGCCTCAGAGCTGGGTGTAGTTTCAGAAAATGGGGAAGTAAGGAGAAAGACATTTCAGAGAAGTAGGGATGGCCACAGTGGAAAGCAAGTTATCTTTTGTAGCGAGAAGGTAGGCTGTGATAGGGATTCCAGGGTGTGCATGGCTGTTCAGTTCTCAGCCAGCTGGAGCCCCAACAGATGGTTTGAACAAGAAATTATGTGTTCACCGATAAGACTGGCAGTCAGATGCAAAGGGTAAGCCGTACATTCCTGGAGGACTGCTTATGGGGGGGTGTGTGTGTGAAGAGGGACTAAGAGACAGAAAAATCACAATAAAAAGAGAGCTAGATGATACAGTGGTCCATGCAACAAAGGGTACTCAGATGGCTTTTACACATCTGGTCTCTTGGTGTTGCCTTGTTTTGTTTGAGACTATGTAGCCTGAGCTGACTTGGAACTCATGTAGACCAGGCTGGCCCTGGAATCACTGAGATCCACCTGCCTTCCGAGTGCTGGGGATTAAAAATGTGTGCTACCACACTCAGCCCAGTCTCTTGGTGTTTGATGGAAGCTTTATTTGCTTGTGTGGCAGTATATTTGTGTTTTTATCTGAGAATAGTTTATGGAAGGGAGGCTCTATCTCTAGACCATTCTACATGGGAATAAGCAAAGCTTGGTGAATGGTGTTTTGTTGACAGTTATGTGCATCATTTATATATACATTGTATCTGGTAGGTGTTCACAGAGACTCTCAACTTCTGTCCTTAGGAGAAGGGGGTTGGTATATCCAGTCTCTTATCTTACAAGCATGCGTATGTACATAGTACAAACTGTGGGCCCCTTAGGGCTCCATACTCAGAGTGATCTTAACCTTGTACATGTATTACTAAGGAATCATACCAATAGTAAGGAGTCAGAGAGGAAAAGGTGGTAGCTTAAACAAGATTCAGAAAAAGGACTGCATGTATGGACTTCCTGAGGGTAGTCTGTTCCTGACTGGAAATTCCTGTTGTTCTGGTCTTTGTTCTCTGGGCCACAAAGAGCATTAGAACTGGTTTATCCCTTTGAGTTCTGCATGCCTTGGACCTTGGTTAGGACTCAGAAGCCTCTTTGCTTCTCTGGCATCTGTCCAGCTCCTTTTCACAATGCCGATCTGATGTAGGTAGACCCTTGTGTAAGAGAGAGCTAGCTGCCTTTTCTAATCCACAGGTGACATCTTTGCTTTACAGTGCTGAGCTCACGGGACAGAGTTTGGATTTCCTCTGTGAAATGTGATGTGGGGTTGCAACAGATGCTGAGGCTCTCTTTCATGGCCAGAGTGTCCTAGGCTATCCAGGCTCTAGGAGGTGAGGTTCTGGGATCTGCTGTGGCTGAGGTTTACAAGTCACAGCCCTGCCTACGTGCTCAAGGGTATTGAGTACTGCTCCTCCTTGGTCAACTTTTGATAGATGTGAAAGAGCCATGGGAAACAGCCTGGTGACTGCCAGCTGGGCAAAAGACCCAGCTAGAGGAGGGGATCATGTGACTAGGAAACAGCGATAAGTTTTTCCGGTATACTGCTTCTACGCCCCAGCAACATTGTAACGCCCAGTACAAATATTGTTGTGGGGCTCTGTTATGTAACAGTTTCCTTGAGATTGAGACATTCCATACTGCTGGGAAGCTCCTTAAGCAGAAAGGTAAACAACTCAAACTAGTTTCAGGAAGTCCCTGAAACTAACCAGATCCACCATGCCCCTCTCTACCAGAGTAAGCATTTAAAGTTGAGAGTCCCACCCATAGGAAGTGAAGCTGAGCTGCAAAGATTTTCAGAGGAGAAAAACTACAAAGACTTTGAGACCAGACCGGCTGCCTAGAAGAAGTAGAAATCAGACCAGCTGCCTAGAAGAAGTAGAAACCAGCCAGGCTGCCTGGAAGAGGGTTAGACCAGAGTCACGTGAACACTTTGCAATCTGACTGTGCAATAAGTTCCAGGTCCCTAGCTTTGTGAGCTGTCACCCATGCTGGGCTGGGCTTTGGTGATGCAGCTGTCTTTGAGTCATTTCTGCTCCTGTAAGTAACCTCTCACCCATATTCCTGTAAGTAACTCCAATAAAATTCATTGGTTTACCAAGCTGGACTTTGGTGGTATCCATACTTCGGTCTTGTAGGGGATCCCTGTCAGGGATGGGTAAATGTGTGTGTTTCAAACAACAGTCCTCAAATCTGACTTTCACATTTAGTGGGGCAGGAACCATAATTGGTGTCTGAACAAGAACCTGATAGAACCAAAGATGAGTTAGGGAAGAGCAAGTGCATAGTCCTGGATACAGATAGCAAGGCCTGTTACTGAGGTTGAGAAGCCGGAGGTGGGAGCTTCCCTGGAGGAAATTCCAATACAGTTGTCATTTCCTGTATGGTGGGTGTTCTTGTGCTTTTGTGCTATGGTTGTATGGCTTCTTGCTGTAGGTAGTGAGACATACAACTAAGGCTGAGCCATCAGGATTAGGAATGCCTGTGGGAGGCAGTCTCAGAATAGCAGCCTTCATCTGTGTGGTATGGGGTGGCATGCCAGCTAGATGAATGGAGTTCACTGTGTGAATGTGGAGACACCCTGAAAACAGTTTTAAAAGGTAGAGGAAACGTTATAGTCCTTGAGATTAGTGTAGCAGAAGAAGCGCCTGGCCGGTGTTGTGCTTAGTTTGAAATGCACCTGAGGCCAAGATGGAGCTAGGCAAGAGCTTGTTTGTGTAAAGGAGGAGTTGCAACAAGAGAGATGGAACTAGTATTCTGTGTTAGCTCCTGATTTGGCAACTAAATTAGATAAACAGGAGGGAGAGGTAGTAAAAGCAGTAAGAGATAAGTCCAACCTTTTGTAGAAAAAGAGAGGAAAAATCTGTAATCCAGCATGCAGGTGGGACATTAACTGGTGTATCAGGAAATTGTTAGCACTTGAATTGCTAGAGTTAGGAAAGACTTTTCAACAAGCTGTGAAAGAGCCTGGCTTTTGAGGCTGAGGGACACAGGAGCAGGTGGGATCAGTCTAACTGCTGTGGAGGCAGAAAAACTAAAGTAATACAACTAACTTCCCACCCCCTCCTTAAGGCAAGGGCTGTATAACCCGAGACAGTATGAAAAAGAGTAATCCCCTATGGACTGACTTATCAAAGCCTTTAGGAATATTTGGAAGTCCCCATAAATATCAGGAACTGGAGGACCATAGAGGAGGGGCAGGTGGTATTGAGGGAACTACGAATAAGGTTGGCTGTATTTGAACCCTAGCTCACTGGACCAGACAGAACTCTGTTTACAGAGAAATTAAACAACGGTTGGTCCAGAAGGGACCTCCAGGCAAGTATCAAGCTTTAGTGGCTGAGTCCTTTGGTGGAGCACGATCTTTATAAAGCAGGAAGGGCTTTGGCAGATCTCAGTGACTTAGAACAGCATGTGATGAGTGTCCTCAAAGTGAGAGCCACCCAGAGATCATTAAAAGGGAAAATGTGTGGCAGGATTTGTGTCGAGCTGGAGTTCCTAAGAAAAACTGATAGAAAGGCAAATTGTATGGTAAGGAGCTTCTGAGTAAGGAGAAGATATCCTTGACAGAATACAGATGAAGAACATCAAGCATGTCCCAGGAGTGGGTAATCCCCCAAGACCAAGGAGGGCACATTTTCCTCCAGCAAAAGATAATGCTAGGGTGTAGACTGTTAGCCCAGCTAGAACTCCCCCAACAGCCAGGTATGGTGAATGGGGAGGCTAGAGGTATGGGCCAACCCAGGGCCACTCTGACCTCCTGAGCCAGAGGTGTAGCAAGAAAGCACAGCCACATTTACCTTTGGCCTTGAGTATGTCTGAGCAGATTAAGTCAGACCCACTGAGTTGATTGGGTGTGGAGAAATGTAGGGAGGCTCCCAGGATGAGCCCCAGGTCATGTAAACATAATAAATAGTTCAGAGAGAATCTCTGAGGATTATAGAGAACAAATTAAGTTAACACCTCCTATCTGTGTGTATTAGTCAGGGTTCTCTAGAGTCACAGAACTTACAAAATGTCTCTCTATGTTGAGGGAATCTATTATGATGAGTTACAGTCTGTAGTCCAACTAATCCAACAATGATCAGCTGTGAATGGAAAGTCCCGAGAATCTAGTAGTTGCTCGGTCCCATGAGGATAGTTGTTTCAGCTGGTCTTTAGAAGTAGGTTCCAACAGATGTGCTGACAATTAAGTGCAAGCAGGCAAAGAGTGATTCTTCTTTCTTCCAATATCGTTATGTAAGTCTCCAGCAGAAGGTGTGGCCCAGATTAAAGGCGTGTGCGCCTGGATCTACAACTTACCTTGTCCCAGGCTAACCTTTAACTCAGAGATCTATTTGCCTTGATTTCCTGGGATTAAAAGGCATGTACTATCTTGCCTGGGCCTAAGCTTTTCATGGCCACTATGCCTCAAGATCTCCATGCCAAGATCCAGGTCAGAAACTTGTGTCTTCCAGCCTCAAGATCTGAATCACAGGTGAGCCCTCCAATTCTGGATTGTAGTTCATTCCAGATATTGTCAAGTTGACAACCAGGAATAGCCATTACACTACGCTTTGTACCTGACCTTGATCTTTGGAAGAAGCAGATGATACAAATGGATGGAACCTTTCCATGCAGTATTAGAT
>JADRCD010194383.1:25254-37228 GCA_019843815.1 Montemys delectorum | reverse complement strand
CCATTGTGTAGATGTACCACAGTTTCTGTATCCTTTTCTCTGTTGAGAGACATCTGGGTTGTTTCCAGTTTCTGGTTATTATAAATAAGGCTGCTATGAACATGGTAGAGCATGTGTCCTTATTACATGTTGGAGCATCTTCTGGGTATATGCCCAGGAGTGGTATAGCTGGGTCTTCTGGTAGTACTATGTCCAAATTTTCTTTTTTTTTTTTTTAATAGAGCAAAGGTTTATTTGGCCCATAGTTCCAGGTTATAGTCCATCATGGCAGGGAAATCATAGGGTCAGGAACTCATGAGAAGTGGTCATTTTATGTCCACAGAGTAGAGAAGAAAAGATTAATGTGTATAGTAGCAGTGCTCAGCTCGAATATTCTACTTTTTTTTAACGAAGTTCAGAATCATCTGTCTAGAGAATAGCACTGTCCACAGTGGTGTGTCTTCTCACCCTAATTAATGCAATTGAGATACCCCACAGGAATACCTGAAGCTCTGTGAGATCTAGACACTCCCTCATGGAGTCTCCTTTGTTTAGGTGATTCTAAAGGCTAGGCTCACACCAAAAATATGTCCAAATTTTCTGAGGAACTGCGAAACTGATTTCCAGAGTGGTTGTACCAGCTTGCAATTCCACTCAGGTGAAATCGACATTTTCTCTCCATTGACTTTCTAAGGCGGGACCAGCCAGGAGGCTCAGGCCACAGAAGTGGCAGGAGAGCTGAGACTGGATCTTTTCTACCTCCACAACCTCTACAACCAGGAGGGACAGTGGATCCACAACACTCTCTGCACACCTTTCCCCGCAAGTGGAGAGCTTCCCTCCAGAGAGTGCTCTGACCCCGGGTCTCCGGTGGGACCAGCTGGAAGGCACAGGCCACAGAAGCTGCAGCCTTTATTCATCCATCTGTACCCAGGAGGGACTGCTGATCCATAGTCCTCTGCACACGGGTCCTGCCACGGTAGAGCTGGTCTCCCAGAAGTGCTGACACAGGCTTACAGACACAGCCAGAGACAGTAAGGACATCTAGCACCGGAGATTAACAGATGGCTAAAGGCAAACTCAAGAATCTTACTAACAGAAACCAAGACTACTTGGCATCATCAGAACCTAGTACTCTCACCACAGCAAGTCCTGGATACCCCAACACACCAGAAAAGCAAGATTTGGATCTAAAAGCATACCTCTTGATGGTGATAGAGGAATTTAAGAAGGACATAAATAACTCCCTTACAGAAATACAGGAGAACACAGGTAAAGAGGTACAAGCCCTTAAAGAGGAAACACAAAAATCCTTTAAAGAATTACAGGAGAACATGAGTAAGCAAGTGTGCGTGCATTTCATTCTGACGAAAGCACTCAGTATGAGCACTAGCCTCTTTCCGTCCTTAAGGCCGTTGCTCTTGACAAAACTCTTAAGTGTTCAATACAGTATCTACCTTCCCCATTAGACACGGCCTTTGTGAGAGTGAGTAAGATGACTTTCTTGCTTCCACCATGAGTAACATAATCCATCGTGTTCCTGAGGTGTGGGTTGGAGTGTGGCATTTAAAGGGGCTCAGAACTTAATCAGGGAATGAACAGGGACTGTAGCCTCTTGCTCACAGGATCCCATTTAATCCTTCAGGCTCCCCTATGAAAACACTCTTCATTCTATAACTGAAGACACAAAGACTCATGAGTAAAGAGTAGGGCCTGAGCCTGCCAGAATCCTAGGCTATACTGGTCCTATTGTTCAGTACTGCCACCTCAAAGCACAGGTGCCCCTGTCTATGTAGTGCTGTGCTCCACATGGGTGGAGAATGACACAGGAACAATTTTGCTTTCCTCCTTCTATCAAAACATGGCCGTTTCACTCTCCTGGGATACGGAAATGTAAAGAGGAGAACCCTGATTAACAGGTCTATATATAACCTTTAACTTAATTGGTCAGCATACAAGGATTACACCCTTGAACTTTAGGAAAAATTAACAGAAGAGCTTCTAAAAATTAATGAGTGGAAATCAACATACTGACAGCTGTCTCCACATCCCCTTTCAAGAAGTCTATACAAGAAAGGAGGTGGTTCTTGCATTAGACACAAGGTCTGAGCAGATGGGATGCCTAAAGATCTAGCCTATGTTGTCTCAAGGAAGGCTTGGCTTTTGGGTGCCAAGAACATCCCTGATCAAATCTAGTCTTCTTCAATTATTCAGTTGTTTATTTCCCTCTGATTTGCTATGTATATAGAATCATCAAATTTTTAAACCCCAAAGTACCCTAACGATCATGTTTTGTTTCTTTAATATATGACCCCATTTATTCAGATGACATTAATTTGAAATTCATGATAATTACATAAACATTGAGTAAGCAGTACTGTGGATCCTTCCAACTGAAATATGCATATTCTCTTTACTGATACGACGTCTCTTCTTACCCAGGATGTGAGGTGACTGCATGATCAGTGTATTGAAGGTCTCCAAAGGAGGAAGGAGAAAAATGGGTAACAGAGATGTAGGGGAGACCTACTCTTCCAGGTTCAGAAATGTCTGAGGCCTGAATTTTGGCTCCACTACTTTCCAGCCTTGTATGAGTAACCAACCCAAGTTCCAGGTGCCTCATCTTTAAGGTAGGAGGCAACTAATACAGAGAAAGAAGAAGAGTTTGAAGCTCCTGAGTGAAGAGCGCAGAGCTAAGTTAGCACTTAAGACCCAAAGAATTCACTTGTGACTCTTTCTCAGACTAGACTCAAAGGGTTTCTATATAATGTCTTCCTGCACTTAAGACTTTGAGAAAAAAAATCAAAAAAGAAGGAATATGGGGACTAAAAGCCAAACAAATGATTCCACTCTACCTGGACTCTGTGGATGGCTATGGTTAAGTACACTCCTATCCCATGAGTTTTAAAAAGGAAAGGTTCACAGTACAGGACCAGGGAAATGCTCTAAAGAGCCAGAGCATGGCGAAGCTACACCAGAACTATTGAGATTCTTCAGCCCACAGGCAAGAGGACCCCAGCACGTAATGGATGCCCATGAAATCATGCCTACAAAACACAAGAGGAGAAGCTGAGGCTGCAGTACATTCTAGAAACTAGGGGTGGGGGGAACATGCTGCCATTAAGGGAACAGGAATCCCATGGAGTCTACTGCTTGGAGAATAAGTGTCTAATAACGGATGCTGACGGATGGTACTTGATACTAATTGGCTCAAAGAGAAACCGCTTCAGCTCAACAACTACCACTAAATGTTAGAACCAGAGTGTTAGCACTTTTCTCATTAAACTTTTGTCTTGAGCAGATGTAGATTCACATGCCATGATAAGAAATAATACCGAGATCCTATGATGCACCTCCTCACGCATTCCCTCCCAATAGTGACATCTTCGACTACTATAGCACGATAGCAGAGCCAGGGCACAGGCATGAACACAGTCCAACCACTCTTGAGATTCCCCTACTTTCAGTTGTCCTTGTATGTCCAAATGTTATTGTGCTTAGTTCTGTTTAATTCTATTCTATCCCATGAATCAGTTTCTGTACCCTCCAGCACCCTAAGAACCCACCTGCTGCCCTTTACAAAGACTCTCACCTCCTTCCCGCCCCCACCCCTAATACCCTGTAACCGCTAATCTATTCTCAGCTCTATAATTTTGTCATCTTTCATGTTATATAAATGGAATCATAGGTGCTTTAGCATTTTACAGATAACAGCACGCAATTATGGATGAGGAGCATCCCTTGAGGTGATAATTGAAACCTCCAAAGCACATCTCATGCTCTAACAGTAGGCCACAGGAGGATGGGCCTCATGCAGTTGAACTTTCTGACAGTCTCAGGAAATGGCTACTTCATCTCTTTTAGTAATCTGAGTCTGAATGTCGGGGAAAGGTACAAGGAAGGGAGTCAGAAACTGGATTTGTTCCAGTGGAAGGGGAGTGTACTGGGGATGGCACCTCATGTAAATGGCAGATATGTTGGGAAGATGCAGTATAACAAGTTAGGCTCAGAGTGGTTTTGTTCAGCGAGTGATGAGATCTGGTTTGGGCCTGAAAGAAAGTCCAGAGAGCCAGCGTGGTAGAGCTCACCTGTGATCTCTGTACCCAGGAAGCAGACACAGGACAGTCAGAAGTTCAAGGTCATCTTCATCTATGTTGTCAGATTAAGGCCGCCAGCATTGGCTTAGTAAGGGTCTGTTGTGGGCTGTCCAAAAACAAAGCAAAAACCATCTAACCAGAACAAATTATAGAATAAAAGACCCTTGATATTAAGCCTGTGTTTGCACTTGAGAACCAAATGTATGCTAAGTGATATCTATGAAGGCTTCTCCAGAGGCTGAAATGGAGAACAAATCATTCTCAGGTAACTTTGAAAATCTTCTTCATGTCATTCTTATGTGTTTAATAGTCAACATGTTCTCATAGCAATGAAGAGAGCCGGGCAGACACAAAAGTCTGGTGATGAGACCACCACAAAACCACAGGTGGGAGGAAAGAACCTGAAATAGAATTATTGCAGAGAAAGTTTACAAAATATTAATAGAAGGGTAGGGGTGCTGGATCAGTGTAAAAAGTCCCTGGCCATACACAAAGGCATAAGGAGCAGCAGAGTTCAAATCTCCGTGGAAACCGAGGCACAGTAGCAGGCTCTGAAAACTCAGTGTTCCTACTGGGAGATGGGAAGTAGAAAGAAGAAAACTCAGAGAAGTTTGTGGCCAATTAGCTCAGCATAGACAGTGACAAACAAGAGATCCTGACCCAGACAAGATAGAAGATTAGGACCAGCACAGAGGTTGTCCTCTGATCTCCAGACTTATGCTTCAGCAGGCACACACTTGCACTGTCACACAGACACACACACACACACACACACAGACACCCACACAGCATATCATATACATACACACCAAAAGGTTGTTTGCTTTCGTTTTGTTTTTGTTTTTGATTTTTTAAGATAGAAAACAGGATTTTCTGAAAGTGGGAAAGAAAGGTGAATGTCTTGTCATACCCCGGATGTGTAGCCTGAGTGAAGAGGAAGCTCAGAGGCAGGAGAAGGTTTGTCATGGAGACAGGGAGTTACAGGGGTACAGCCAGAGCAGGAGAAGGTGGTTTGACATGTGGACAAGGAGATGCAAGGGGCCTTTTTGCAGCAGGAACAGACTGTTACTTGGCCACAGCTGTGGTCAAAACAGCTGAGAGAGCAATGGAAGGAAGGAAGAGAAAATGCATTTTGGCTCACAGTTTCACAGAGTCTAATCTATTGCATGGCTTCATCCTTGATATTATAGCAACAGGAACGTAGCAGCCAAGGAGGGTAAAGAGAGGTAGGGGTAGGGACTATAGGAGGAGCAGATACATCTTCAGGTCCCACACCCTTCCACTTCTTCAACACAAGGCACACTGCCCCAAATTCCCACCACCTGAAAAAATAAAGTCACTTGCCAGGAACCAGGCATTTAACAGATCAATTATGGGCGACATTTCCTATTCAAACCACGACAGGAACATAGGAAAGTTGGGAAGTGCAGTATGCAGCTTGGGAAAGGGAACAGCTAGGGGTCTGGCAAGCCTGCTCCTCACAGGTGTCAGAGTGGAAATCAGGGGGCGGGGGGGGGAGGGAATCTATAAGAGTGAAGAAGAAGACAGAAGAAAGAATGTGCATATTGGTGAAAGAGGGGGAAATGGGCTGATGCAGGAGTCACAACACGAGAGAAGACATCATTCCAAGCAGTTACACACTGCTGTGTGCTCTCAAGTGGCAAAATAATAATAATAATAATAATAATAATAATAATAATAATAAGCATTCAAATTTTTAAAGGATACACACAAACTGTACATGTTGATGGGGTTCTGTGCTGTGTTTTAATGCATGTATTCATCCTGTAATGTTCAAATGAGGGTAGAAAATCTATCTCCTCAAATATGTATCCATGCAGAAAAGATTTTAAATCCTCCTATCTTATCTTTTAAATGTATATAGTGTATTATCGCTATCTATAGTTACCTTACAGGCACACCAGAGCTTCTCTTCTCATTCTTGTCTAACTGTTACTTAACATCAACTATAACCTTTCTCATGTTCCCCTTCCCCATACACCATCCCCAGACTCTGGTGAGAACCATAATATTCTTAACTTTTCTGAGATGAACTTTCTAAGATGCCACATGTAAATGAGACTTATGTGGTACTTGTCTTCTGTACTAGCTCATTTCGCTTCATGTAATGATACCCAGTTGTAAGTATCATGTCCCAGATGACACTATTTCATCAAAGTCAAGGGGTGTGTGTGTGTGTGTGTGTGTGTGTGTGTGTGTGTGCATGTGTGTAGAGCGGGGGGGGGGGGGGGGGGGGGGGGGGGGGGGGTGAGGGGGGAATGTGCCAAGGCGTGTTGTGGAGTTCAGAGGGAAATTTGAAGGAGTTATTTCTCTCCTTCCACTGTTTGGTCCCAGGAATCCAACTCAGATTGTCAGCCTTGATCCCAGAGAAAGTAATAGGTTACCAGGTAACCTATTTAGTAGCTAACTCCATTTCATGGCCCTAAATGGAGAAACTCCTAATGAAAGAACTGTTGATAATGTTATAGGTGTGTTTGGTTGGTTGGTTGCCTGCTTGCTTGAGAAAGGGCAACTTTAGTAGTGTCTCCCAAATTCTATTATAGCTAACATTTACTGTAGCTGCTGTTAAGAATTCTCTTGTTTAATAATGAGAAAGGGTAATGTTTGGTGTTCTAGCAGCTAAGACAAAGGAGCAAAAAGCAGAGAAGAACCCAGGAAGACAAGGATAAGGGCGGTAGTGGTTATCAAGCTTTCTTGGATTATTCAGGCAGAAAAATCAATAGAGAGACTTTGGATTTGAACCGAAGTTTAAGCCCAAGGGACATAGACACACATACAAACACCCAAGAGCAGCAGAATGAGCACTCCTCTCAGTGCATATGGGATATTTACTCAGATAGACCATACGGTTACACCATGAAACAAATCAGAACACATTTACCAAGGCTGAAATCATATCGAATATATTTTCTGACTTCAATGATATGAAATCATACATTAATAACAAAAGAAATTTCAGAGAAATCACAAATACATGGAAATACAGCAACATGCTCTTGAGCAGCCAAGAAGCAAGAAAGAAATCAAAGCAGAAATTTAAGAAATCTCTCGAGACCAATTTTGAAACCTAGCATATCCAAACTTAAAGAAGAATGCAGAAAAAGAGCTCAGTATTGTCAATAAACACCTATATTTACAAAAAAATATAAAAGGCAAGAGCCCACATTCCAGAGGCAGAGGCAGACAGTTCTCTGAGTTCAAGTCCAACATGATCTATGTTGGAAGTTTCAGGCCAGTCAGGGCCATAGAGTTAAACTCTATCTCAAAAAAGCAAGAAAGGAAGAGAAAAGAAAGGAACAGAAAAGAAAAGAAAGGAACAGAAAAGAAAAAAAAGAAAAGAAAAGAAAAGAAAAGGAAAAAAAAAAAGAAAAGAAAAAGGGCTGGGGTGTGGCACAATAGTAGAGCACTTCCCTGGTCCACAACAGTCCTGACATTTGACCCTGCAAACAGGAAAAATAAAATAAACAATCTAATATACACCTTAAAGAACCATAAAAAGAAGGACAAACTATGCCACAGTTATCAAAGAGAACAACAGTACCAGAGGAAAAATAAATGGAAATGTCCAGAGAAACAGCAGAAAAGGTCAATGAAACTGAGAGCTGGTAATCTGAAAACATAAACAGATTGATAAACCTTGAACTAGACTAAGGAAAAGATGGAGAAGATCCAAATAAATAAAATCAGAATGAAACAGGTGACTTTACATGTTACACCATACAATACTACACAGGATCATGAGCCTCTATGAGAAATTTACATGCCAACAAATTGAATATCCTAGAAGTGAGTAAGATATAAAATGTGCATAACTGGAGTGTTAATTTACAACTTGCCCACATTGATAATTGACTTTTGTTAGAAATTCTTAATAAACAAATGACTAGAAGAGACAAATCAGTAATTAAAAAGTAAAACTGCGCTGGGCAGTGGTGGTGCATGCCTTTAATCCCAGCACTTGGGAGGCAGAGGCAGGCAGACTTCTGAGTTTGAGGCCAGCCTGGTCTACAGAGTGAGTTCCAGGACAGCCAGGGCTACATAGAGAAACCCTGTCCCCTCCCCCCCCCCCAAAAAAAGTAAAACTGCAATAAAAGAAAACACTAAAATGCAATAGCTTACTGGAAGAACTCTACTAAACTTTTAAGGGCTAGTACCAATGCTCTCAAATTCTGTTAAAATGTTGAAGAAGATGTACTATTTCTAAGCTCATGTCAGAAGGCCATAACGAGTATAACAAAGCCAGACAAGACCACTTCAAGAAAGGAAAATTATGGGTCAATACCTTTGATGAAGAGAGATGAAAAGTCCACAGTAACATAGGAGGAAGCTAAAGTGGACAGGAAGTACCCATCAAATTGTGGCCATAATAATTATGTTTATACACATAGATCAGTGTTGGTCTTAGAAGCACTGCTTTTCATTGGGTAGGATAACTATAGAGACCCACCACTGGTCAAAGTGCTAAGAACAAGTGACATCTCTATCTCCTACTCCAAGGCTCAGAGGAAGACAAACCAGATGGAATGTAAGAGCCCCAGAAGCCATAGAGTGGCATATGGTGGAGTGTCACCTTTGCAAAGTGACTTCACTGGTGCACTTGTGATCCCACAGCGTGTGCGATACCCACAATATCTGTGCAAGACTGGGCCTTGGGAGGGAGAAAAGACTGTAGGACACACACACACACACACACACAAACACACACACAGGCAGGAAATAATCAAACTCAGGGCTGAAATCAACCAAATAGAAACAAAAAGACCTATACAAAGAATCAACCAAACCAGGAGCTAGTTGTTTGAGAAAGTCAACAAAATAGATAAACCCTTAGCCATACTAACTAGAGGGCACAGAGATAATTTACTAATTAATAAGATCAGAAATGAAAAAGGAGACATAACAACAGACACTGAGGAATTCCAAAATATCATGAGATCCTACTACAAAAGCCTATATTCAACAAAACTGGAAAATCTGGATGAAATGGACAATTTTCTAGACAGATACGAGGTCCCAAAGTTAAATCAAGATCAGATCAAAGATCTAAACAGTCCCATATCTGCTAACGAAATAGAAACAGTCATTAATAGTCTCCCAACCAAAAAAAGCCCAGGACCAGATGGGTTTAGTGCAGAGTTTTATCAAACTTTTAAAGATGACCTAATACCAGTACTCCTCAAATTATTCAACAAAATAGAAACTGAAGGTACTCTACCCAATTCGTTCTATGAAGCCACAATTACTCTTATACCTAAACCACACAAAGACCTAACGAAGAAAGAAAACTTCAGACCAATTTCCCTTATGAATATTGATGCAAAAATACTCAACAAAATTCTTGCAAACCGAATCGAAGAACACATCAAAACGATCATTCACCATGATCAAGTAGGCTTCATCCCAGGGATGCAGGGACGGTTTAATATACGGAAATCCATCAACGTAATTCACTACATAAACAAACTCAAAGAAAAAAACCATATGATCATCTCACTAGATGCTGAGAAAGCATTTGACAAAATCCAACATCCCTTCATGATAAAAGTCTTGGAAAGATCAGGAATTCAAGGCCCATACTTGAACATAGTAAAAGCAATATACAGAAAACCAGTAGCCAACATCAAACTAAATGGAGAGAAACTTGAAGCAATCCCACTAAAGTCAGGGACAAGACAAAGCTGCCTACTCTCTCCCTACCTATTAAATATTGTACTTGAAGTTCTAGCCAGAGCAATTAGGCAACAAAAAGAGATCAAAGGGATATGAATTGGAAAGGGAGAAGTCAAATTATCACTATTTGCTGATGACATGATAGTATACTTAAGTGACCCCAAAAATTCCACCAGAGAGCTCCTAAGCCTGATAAACAACTTCAGTAAAGTAGCTGGATATAAAATTAACTCAAGCAAATCAGAGGCCTTCCTCTACACAAAGGATAAACAGGCAGAGAAAAAAATTAGGGAAACAACACCTTTCACAATAGTTACAAATAATATAAAATACCTTGGTGTAACTCTAACTAAGCAAGTAAAAGATCTGTTTGACAAGAACTTCAAGTCTCTGAAGAAGGAAATGGAAAAAGATCTCTGAAGATGGAAAGATCTCCCATGCTCATGGATTGGCAGGATTAATATAGTAAAAATGGCCATCTTACCGAAGGCAATCTACAGATTCAATACAATCCCCATCAAAATTCCAACTCAATTCTTCACGGACTTAGAAAGAGCAATTGGCAAATTCATCTGGAACAACAAAAGACCCAGGATAGCCAAAACAATTCTCAACAATAAAGGAACCTCTGGTGGAATCACAATCCTGGACCTTAAGCAGTACTACAGAGCAATTGTGATAAAAACTGCATGGTATTGGTACAGTGACAGGCAGGTAGATGAATGGAACAGAATTGAAGACCCAGAAATGAACCCATGCACCTATGGTCACTTGATCTTTGACAAAGGAGCTAAAACCATACAGTGGAAAAAAGAAAGCATTTTCAACAGATGGTGCTGGCTCAACTGGCAGTTAACATGTAGAAAAAATGCAAATCGGTCTATTCCTTTCTCCTTGTACAAAGCTCAAGTCCAAGTGGATAAGGGACCTCCACATCAAACCAGATACATTGAAACTAATAGAAAGTAAAGTGGGGAAGAACCTCGAGCAAATAGGCACAAGGGAAAATTTCCTGAAGAGAGCACCAATAGCTTCTGCTCTAAGATCAAGAAATGACAAATGGGACCTCATAAAGTTGCAAACCTTCTGTAAGGCAAAAGACACTGTCAATAGGACAAAACAGCAACCAACAAATTGGGAAAAGATCTTTACCAACCCTATATCTGATAGAGGGCTAATATCCAATGTATACAAAGAACTCAAGAAGTTAGACTCCAGAGAACCAAATAACCCCATTAAAAAATGGGATACAGAGCCAAACAAAGAATTCTCAACTGATGAACACCAAATGGCTAAGAAGGACCTAAAGAAATGTTCAACATCCTTAGTCCTCAGGGAAATGCAAATCAAAACAACTCTGAAATTCCAGCTCACACCAGTCAGATTGGCTAGTATAAAAGGCTCAGGTGACAACAGATGCTGGAGAGGTTGTGGAAAAAGAGGAACATTACTTCATTGCTGGTGGGATTGCAAACTGGTACAACCACTCTGGAAATCAGTGTGGCAGTTCTTCCGGAAATTGGACACAGTTCTATCAGAAGACCCAGTTATACCACTCCTGGGCATATACCCAAAAGATGCTCCATCATGTAATAAGGACACATGCTCCACCATGTTCATAGCAGCCTTATTTATAATAGCCAGAAACTGGAAACAACCCAGATGTCCCTCAACAGAGGAATGGATACAGAAAGTGTGGCACATCTACACAATGGAGTACTACTCAGGTATTAAAAGCAATGAATTTATGAAATTCTTAGGGAATGGATGGATCTGGAGAATATCATCCTGAGTAAGGTAACCCAATCACAAAAGAACACACATGGGATGCACTCTCTGATAAGTGGTTATTAGCCCAGAAGTTTGGAATACAGGACGAACAACCCACAAACCACAAGAAACTTAAGAAGGAAGACCAAAATGTGGACATTTCATTCCTTCTTAAAAGGGGGAACCAAATACCCACGGAAGGAGTTGCAGAGATTAACTATGGAGCAGAGACTGAAGGAAGGACAAGCCAGCCTAAATATAGCTATCTCCTGAGAGGCTCTGACAATACCTGACTAATACAGATGTAGAGGCTCACAGCCATCCATTGAACTGAGTACATGGTCCCCAATGATAAAGGACCTATGGAGCTGAAGGGTTTCCAGCCCCTTAGGACGAACAACAATATGAACTAACTAGTACCCTCAGAGCTCCCAGGT
>JADRCD010194383.1:993-24854 GCA_019843815.1 Montemys delectorum | reverse complement strand
GGCTCTGACAATACCTGACTAATACAGATGTAGAGGCTCACAGCCATCCATTGAACTGAGTACATGGTCCCCAATGATAAAGGACCTATGGAGCTGAAGGGTTTCCAGCCCCTTAGGACGAACAACAATATGAACTAACTAGTACCCTCAGAGCTCCCAGGGACCCAACCACCAACCAAGGACTATACATGGTAGGACTGATTGTTTTGGCAGCATGTGTATAGTAGAGGATTGCAAATTCGATCATCAATAGGAAGAGAGGCCCTTGGCCCTGTGAAGGTTCTGTGCCCCAGTGTAGGGGAATGGCAGGGCCAATAAGTGGGAGAGGGTCGGGTGGCAGGCATAGGGAGGGGGGAGGCGACAGGGGTTTGTTCTTGTTGTTTTTGTTTGTTTGTTTGTTTGTTTTTTTGAGGGGAAACTGGGAAACGAGAAATTTACATGTAAATAAAGAAAATATCTATAAAAAAAAAAAAAAAAAGCAGATCCTGAACAGGAAAAAAAAAAAAAAAAGGTATAGAAATAGGTGATTAGATAGGAAGTAACAAAGGAAGAAACATTCTTTCTACCTGTTTAACAAGAGAATAAGAGAATCCCATAGGTAAATGAGAGACAGTTTCTCAAAGTAAGGGGAAAACCTATGAGTGAAATTTCTTTTGTAATGCTCAAAGCATTTTTTCATTTTTATACAATTAGACTATTTCATTTGTTTATTTACTTATTTATTTAAATTGAGAAAAGGCACATAAAGTGTTCTAGCCATTGTTATGAAACAGGTTTCTGAAAAGTTATTATATTAATGAAAGCATCTTTGGAATGCCATATCTATAGGCCCCCCTTCCCTACTGTTGGCAATAACTTTGACTTCATGCCTCTCTATAATTAACCAGCGTGGTAGGTCATATGAATGGAAGCATGTTCAGTTTATCTTTCTGTGAGAATGTTGTTCCACTTGGTATAATGCTCTTAGATTAATGCATGTTGCAACAAATGAAGAGGACTATAGTCTTCTGTGAGGCCTGCTGACGTCATAGACAATCCTTCTTGCTGTTCTATGTATCTTGGCCATTATTGTATATGATTTTATGAAAGTCATGTTTAGGAAAAAGCTCAGGTTCTGTTTATTCTTCTTTCACATAGATTCCCAGAATTGGAATTGTCAGAAAATATATCAGTAAGCATCCATCCTGTCCTGACTTCCTTAAATCACAGTGATGTTGAAGCTTAAGTCAAATAAATCCATTTCTACCCCCCCAAAAAATGAAAATATCTAATAAAAAATAATAATAATAAAGAAAAAAAAAAGAACTGGTATCTAAAAAAAAAAAAAAAAAATCCATAATACGGAAAGCAGCTTACTACCTCAAAGCAGTCTTTATCAAAACTGCAGTAACATCGTTCAAAAAATATGAAAAATGATCTTAAAAATCAATTTAAAACCACAAAAGGCCTAGAATAACCACACAAATGTGAAGAAAAAAGAAAACAAAAACAAAAACAAAAAGTGAAAACATTGTAACACCCAATCTTAAATTCTGCTACCAAGTTATAATAATCAAAAAAGCATGATACCAACAGAAAACACACGCACCAACTTTGCAGAAATAACACTCAGAAATAAACGTCCATCTTTGGCTAAGAACCTGTAACGAGGAGGGTAGAGTCACAGCAACCGTGTGAGGGAAAAGTCAACGCCACCTTATGCCCTGCGTCTAAAAAGCAACTCAAATAGAATTGAAGACTTAACCCAAGACCTGAGACTGTAAAACTACTGCAGGAAATCACTAGGGGAGAAGCTTTCTGACCTTTGTCTAAGCAAAGAGTATTTGGATGTGATCCCAAAGGTATAGGCATGAAAAGCAAAAAGTAAAAAACAAATTGGATGATATCCAAATAAAAGACTACATGGCACAGAGGAAACTTTAAACACACTGAAGAGAAAGCTCGTGCTTGAGGAGGAAAGTATTTATAAACCATGTGTCCATAACGGGTTAATACGCTAATATCTATGTATGGCAATGAACTTAATAGCAAGAAAATAGATAGTCCAATTTTTAAAATGGGCAAAGGATCTGAAAAGATGTTTCTCCCAAGACAACATGCAAATGGCCATGGGTATAAGAAAACGCATACAATATCACTAACCATCAAGGAATGCAAATGAAAGTCATGCTGAAATATCACCTGCCACCTTTTAGGATCAGCTACTTAAAGTGAAAAACTATAGACCTATTATACTGACTATCATTTGACTGGACAAGGGATGATCTGAGAGCTGAACAGTCTGCAGACCTAAAAGAGATGCAGAGTAATTCTGGGGTGCCACGGGGTAAATAGTGTCTATGGACAAAAACAGGAAGTAAGGTACAAAAGTAGCACATGAGTTAAAACTTGGATTTGCCATTTTGAAAGGGGTCTGAATAGATGTCTTCCTGTAGGTGACTGAAGTAGGACTGCTGTGATTGATTGCTGCTGAACTACCCGTTACAAAACTAGTGACAGTCTTTACACACCAAGTACAGTTCATTATATTCACAGGAACAGGCCAAACTTCAATATATAAGAAAACAGGTTTAGGCAAACTTAATGAAACATAATGTTACTACAGAGCGGAAAGGAGACAAGGTGTCAGTGAGGAGGAAGAGGAGGAGGAGGATGAAGAGGAGGAGCAGGAGGAGGAGAAAAAGAGAGGCCATGTTCACTGTTGGACAGGATGTCAACTTGTTCAGCAATTATGCAAAGTAGATGGAGAATTTCCTCACCATAGTACAGCTTGATATTCACACAACCCTGCAATTCCACTTCCAGGCTTATAAACCAAGGAAAAGAAGTGGTTGCCCATGATCATACAGAAGAGCTGGGATTCAGAGTCAGGTCTGTCTAACTTGTCTCTTCTGTCCCTGGCTACCACTTTGCAACATATCTGTTCCCATGTCTACTGCATTACACAGTCATGGTATCTATACCAGGTGTCTAACATACTCTGATCAGGGAAATGCAAATCAAAACAACCCTGAGAGTCCACCTCATACCAGTCAGAATGACTAAAATCAAAAACTCAGGTGGCAGCAGATGCTGGCAAAGATGGGGAGAAAAAGGAACACTCCTTCACTGCTGGTGGGATTGCAAGCTGGTACAACCACTCTGGAAATCAGTGTGGCTGTGGTGGTTCCTCCGGAAATTGGACATAGTACTACCTGAGGACCCAGCTATACCACTCCTGGCCATATACCCAGAAGGTGCTCCAACATATAATAAGGACACATACTCCACTATGTTCATAGCAGCCTTGTTTATAATAGCCAGGAGCTGGAAAGAACCCAGATGTCCTTCATCAGAGGAATGGATACAAAATATGTGGCACATTTACACCGTGGAGTACTACTCAGCTATTAAAAATGGTGAATTCATGAAATTCTTAGGGAAATGGACAGAACTAGAAAATATCATCCTGAGTGAGGTAACCCAATAACAAAAGAATACACATGGTATACACTCACTGATAAGTGGATATTAGTCCAAAAGCTCCAAATAACCAAGATACAATTCACAGGCCACATGAAACTCAATAAGAAGGAAGACCAAAGTGTGGGTGTTCGGTTCTTCTTAGAATGAGAACAAAATACTCAAAGGAGCAAATATGGAGATAAAGTGTAGAGCAGAGACTAAAGGAAAGGCCACCTAGAGACTGTCCCACCTGGGGATTCATCCCATATACAGTTACCAAACCCAGACACTATTGTGGATGCCAACAAGTGCATGCTGAAAGGAGCCTTATATGGCTGTCTCCTGAGAGGTCCTGCCAGAGCCTTACAAATACAGAGGCAGATGTTCGCAGCCAACCATTGGACTGAGTGCAGGGTCCCCAATAGAGGTGTTAGAGAAAAGACTGAAGGACTTGAAGGAGTTTGCAACCCCATAAGAACAACAACAATATCAACCAACCAGACCCCTGGACGCTCAGAGACTAAGCAATCAACAAAGGAGTACCCATGGCTCCAACTGCATATAGCAGAGGATGGCCTTGTGAGGCATCAATGGGAGGAGAGGTCCCTGGTCCTATGAAGGCTCAATAGATGCCCCAGTGTAGGGGAATAGAGGGAGGGGAGGTAGGAGTAGGTGGGTGGGTGGATGGGTGGGTGGGTGGAGGAACACTTTCATAGAAGCAGGGGGAGGGATGATAGGATAGGGTGTTTCTGGGAGGGAGAGAAACTGAGAAAAGGGATAACATTTGGAATGTAAATAAAGAAAATATCCAATAAAAAAAGTATTCTGATTCCCCCTGCTCTGGACAGCCCAGCTCCTCCTGTGAGAGCCTTGGTAAGAGAGAACTCCTTGCTCTCTGTAAGTGAGAGCTTTCTCTTTATTCCTTTCTTTTGTCCTTGGTTTATTTCCTCTACAGCACTCATTTTGATATTTATTTCCTCTTCTGCATAGTTATGTGTCTCTTCCTATCCCTATGATGCATACTATCATGACACCTACATAATATCTTTCTCTTTTACCATTCTGTTGATAAATCCTGCTGGGATTCCTATCATATAGTCAGTAAACATTTGTTCAATAAATGGATAAGTAAACACATGTATTTGCATTGTATTTCTCCACTACACTAGCTCATTCTTTGCTGGGAGTAAAGAACATAGAGAAAAGGAAAGAAAGGTTATATCTACCAGATGGATCAAAGAGATCAATCCTCATATTACCCAAAGGGCTCCATTGCTAGAGTGTCACTAATGACAAGAGATTGTGTGACCTGTGTGTCTGTGTCTGCTTTAAAGAAAGAGCAGTGCTTTTGCTATAAGAAATGTGTGTAGAAATAGCAGTTCAGCATGCCAGTCACATGGTGATGACAAACACCTTCAGGCTGTCCCCTGAAGGACACTAGAGATCAGGCAGGCCTGATATCCATCAAAGTTGTCAGAGATGTCAGTCAAGTTGTCTCAGCCTTACTCTGGCCTAATGCTATTGAGTTCAATGACTTTGTCCCTGTCAGCCCAAGGCAGAACTCTACAGGCAACAATTAAATCTACAGAACTAGTGGCTGGGGAGGTAGGGTGGTCCGGCTTAGTGAAATCTGTCCAACCTTGCCAGGACCTCCTTGCCACTCTCAGGTGACCTGCTCTGGGCACATGCACTTGCTGTTTTAGCACCCTGTTGTCTCTGAGCATGTGGCCAGAGCTGTATGCAAGGGAATGGTGTTAGCATGAGGGCAAGGTTACCAGGAGCTGGAAGGAAACAAAGGAGCAGAAAGGAGAGGACCTTTCTCTAAAACCTAGGACAATACTTCTTTGGTTACGTTAAGAGCATGTCCTTGCGCTTAAGTTCAACTTTTCTGAGCCCAAGTTTCTAGGCTAGCTCAGAGGTCATCTGAAAGCAATGGAGCCCAACACCAAACCCAGCCTCCTCCATCTGACTCCAGCTAGGTTCAGCATCACTGGGCCTCTACTGGGAAATTCTCATCCCAGTAGATATTATAGATTGATGCAGGTTTTCTATTGTAGTATGAGTGTATTAGTTTCAATCATTGTGGTTATTATCACTGTGGTCCTAGTCGTCATCGTCATCACTCTCCTAGGATACCTGAAGTTTTAAATAAATCGTTAATAGCTGACTAAGCACCTTTGGAAAACCGACATCACATAATTCCAACAGCTGCTGCTCTCCCCTGAACACAAGAAGAAATGGATTGCTGAGAGTTTTGTCACACCACTTTAGAATCCAATTCCTACAAATTCCATCCCAGAGGAAGATTTTCTTAGGATACAGACTGTCTAACAGCACATAATAACAGGTACTTAGCCAGGCATCTACAGCACCCAGGGATACGGGCAGCCCTGGGGAGCCCATCACCTTCTTGGGTTTCTAGTCTGCTTTGTTAGTTTCTCATTATTTGGCCTCCTCTAGTACTTAAACTGAGTTTCTGAGTGCTGTACAAAGCCATCCACATGTCTAGATATTCATGGATTCACCTTCTCTCTTTATATTCATCCTCCCTGCCAGAATACTTTCCTATCCTAAGAGGGTACTACAGGGTAAAGAGCCCTTGCCTCCTCTGTGTGCAGATACTCAGCCTTAGGTTCCCTCTACCTGCTGGTCAAGTATGATGTTGAGGTTTGTGATGAGGAGTTAGGAAGACAGAAAGTCTGTCTAGCAGGAGGATTTGAAAGCTAGAGAGATAAATTTACTTAGATGATGTGTGAAATCACCTGAGATTCTTTGTGGCATATAGTACTTCAAAGGCTTATTAGTGCTATTGATGTTGTTGCTATTGTTTAAGACCATTGGGAATGCAAGCATCAGAACCTGAAACCTAATTCCTGAATGCTCAAAGTGTCTCTTCTAGGGCCCTAGGGTCCCAGGGAAAAGATTGTACTCTGTTTATTCAGGTATGTCTCTGGCATCCATCCCTATGCATTGTAAGGACTTGACATTTGAGTATGTTAGGTTAGTGGTTGTCTCTACTATCGGTAGAATCACATCAACATCAGCATCTTTCTCTTCAGGACACCCCCCCCCAAAAAAAAAAGAAGCCAAGGGCATAAGCTGGGAACATGGCACTGTAGATATACTGCTGTGCAAGCAAGAGGATCTGAATGCAGTTCCCAAAAACCCATGTATATAAAAATAAATAAAAATAAAATCCACCGTGGAGGCAGGAATCCGCAATCCCAGTTCAAAACTAGGTGACTTCCAGATGCCCACTAGCCAGTAAGCCTAGCCTAGTCAGAAAGACTCTCAGGGCAACCCTGAGAGACCATGCTTCACAAAACAAAACGAATACCACCAACATTGATCTCTGGCCTCCACAGGCAAGCATATATGCACAGCATACACACACACACACACACACACACACACACACACACACACACACACATGGAGGTGAGGGTTGGAGGGGAGACAGACAGACTGACTGACTGGCCCCCTGACTGGTTTGAAGAAGGTTCTTCCTTCCTTCCTCTCTTTACCCCACGGCCACCCTTAGAGAGGACATCTTTTTCTCCTCCTCTTCATCTCTCACCTCTAGCCTAGCTTCACAAACCAAATGCACTCCCATTGACTCTGGAAACTAGAGGGAAAGGATGGGTCCCGAGCCATGCAGAGAGCACAATGCACAGCGTACTGGGGGACTTGAACAGGAGGAGCTGGCAGCATGCGAGGTTTCTCCGAGCCTCGTGCCAACTCAGTGTGTCATCACACAAAGCTCCCACAGCCTACTAGGAGCCAACAGGTTTAGTGGACCCTGTCTAAGGACTAAACCTACTTGTGAGTGGAAGAATTTTTAATTTCTATGGTAATAAGGAGCTTAAATTCCGTTTCTATTTACAGGCTAAACTTATGCACTATATCCCTGTGCCCCAGGCTGATCACTATGATATGCAGATTTACCAGGGCCTGGCAGTGACTAAAGAGAAACTACATGAGGAAGAATTACAGTTAGAAGATAAAAAGAACTCGGTGATTAAAGACACTGAGAGATGCTGAAACAGAGTCGGGATTGAAGGGGAAGGGCCTTAAAGGCCCAATCAAAATGAGCCGGGTGGAGTCCATTTCAACTGTTGGAAACTCCAAACCTCTTACATGAGCAGGGGAGGTGGTGGGGGGGAGGGCAAGGCAAGTAACCCCCAAAGACTCCTTGGGGGCTCCTCTGCTAATCTAATCAGTGTTTGACAGACAGTAGTGTGCACCAGAACCCCAAGGCACCCACCCAAACTGCACACCTTACTCCTTTCTGTAACCTACAGGCAAGCCTATTTCCACCTTTTGGCAGAAAAGACATAGAATATATTCAATATTTGAAGGACAAAAACCATTATCTCGCTGGCACTGGGTAGTAGCTTCCGGGGTGGTGGAAGGATTAATAGATTTACATAAAGAAAGCCTCCAGCCCACTGTAGCTTCTGCAAGACTCTCCATTCTACAACAGTAGAACGCTGTTTGAGGGGATTCTTCTAGAAAAATAATCCCCATTTTGTCAAGGCTCAGAGTGCAAACGAGCTTCTCAAACAAGGTGAAATAAAGTTCTTTTCTCTAGCTGCATGTCCCTTCGTGGAAGTTTAATCCTTAAAGAAAGATTTTAAGACTCTCAAATGTCCTCCAGAGTTAGGGTAGGTGGAGTGGAAGAGCCATACCAAATAGTCATTTGCTCACTGTGTAACTTCTGCATTAAAAATAGTCAAAACGATATTTCTGGATGAGAATTTGATCAAATTACAAGGTTCACTTGTCCCAAAGAGATCTTCAGCCACTTTGTTGCTTCGTTCATGCTATTTAACTGATTCATGAATCGAAATAAGGACGTTTTGTCCTTGACAACTTGAGGGCTTACAATTGTCCTGCAACTTGGGATTTTTATTATTTCCCTTTTGGAGAAAGGGAAACACAAGAGAGTCTGAGAATTGGCCTGGAGCCACAAAATAACTGCCACCCAGGAAGGGAATGGAAACCTGTAAACGCAGCTTCCTGGAAGCTAGGGGGCCTAGCTGCAGTCATGATTCTATGTGACTTTGGATGATGTCTTATTTCATGACACCTCAGGCTCCTCATCTGTAAAACAGGGGACCTCGTACCTGACCTTCACATGCCCTTGGGTTGTTCTAAGGATCTAGTCTCCCTTATAGAGATTATACACTACAGAGGGAAAACAGACACAAGTTACAAATAACATACAACACACACACAAACATAAAGTAAGTTTATAGTAATCATAATTTATACTGGCATGTCAAATATACTGCATGTCACATAAGGGTTATTGGAGAAAAGGTGAAGCAAGGAAGGCTAATAGAGTTTAAGGATGTAGATGAGATCAAATTTGAATAGTGGAGAGAACTCACTCAGAAAGTTCCGCTAAGCAAAGATTTAATGTTACTGAGGCAGTGAGCCATGTGGCTATCTACAGGAAGAACACTAAACAGGCTATGTAGTCTAAGCCTAGAGTAGCTTGTCAGAGTTCTCCACTCTAACAAATTAATATCTTCATCTAAAGCAGCGGCTCTCAGCCTTCCTAATGCACCAGCCCTTCACTACAGTTCCTCATGTTGTGGGGGCCCCCAGCCATGAAAGTATTTTCGCTGCAACTTGACAACTACCATTTTGCTACTGTTGTGAATCATATGTACACATCTGATATGCAGGATATCTGATATGGGACCCCTGGGAAAGGGTTGTTCAACCCCACAGGGAGGTATGACCCACAGGTTGAGAGCCGCTGATCTGAAGCCAGTCACAACAGCCACAACAATTTCTCCTACGCCATGTGCTCTCCCTACAGTAGAACTTTGGTACTCCTTCCATCCAACAGCGAGTTCAGTGTCTCCCTATCTTGAATTTTAGCCAGACTCGTGTCTATGACCAAAGTGACCCTACATAACTCCTAAGGTTGAGACAGAGAGCACCTCTCTGATTATCTTAACACCTTCATTCTTGACATCCAGACATTTTGCTGTGCAGAAGCGCAGCCCAAAGATATGCAGAGAAGAAGCTGGCCTTTGGCTCCAGCTGAGATCTTAGCAGACAGCTGTCGCCAGCCAGCAAGGGAATCAACCAACTTGCAGGTGCTTCCAAATGGCAGCCATCGATGGACCTCAGCTCTCAAGGCTTCCCAACTGAAGCCACAAACGTTATGGGACAGAAACAAAACATCCTCACTATGTCCCTGACAAACTTCTGGCACACATAACCCATAGGTATAACAAAATGTTTACTTTTTGCTTGTGAGTTCAAGTGGTTGGTTATGTAGCCACTTTGCAAGCAATGATTATATGGTATAGAACCTTACCCCAGCTAATAATGAAGTGCTATTGTGATTTCAGAGTGCCTTGTGAATATACCCTCAGCATAGGCACCTTATAGGGTTCCAATGTCTTTCCAGTAGTGTCAAAGGAGCTCATCAAAATGAAATAGACAGAAAAAAACTTCCATAAAATTTAAGTATCACACAGCAGTAAGAAAGAGAATACTTATCTAAAAGTGGACAATGTAACAAATGTTAACTACTTAGAAAAAAATCACTTTAGATTTAGCACTTTTTAAGTGCTAAATCAAAGAGCTAAACATAAGAAGTGAAACAAGGTAGGAACTGTAGCTCAGGGTCTACTTTGTTTCTTGCTGGAAAAGATTTTCCATATTCAGAAGCAAAGGAAACACAAAAAGAAATATTAATAGATTGGACTGTATGACAAAAATCATAAGCAATATTAAAAGACAATGAATGAGGAGCAATATCTGTAGGAAAGATTATAACCAAAGAGCAAACACACAAAACAAAAACACTAAGATCTCAGATGATTAATGGGCAAAGGACACAAGCAGAAAAAAATTGTAAATGAGAAAGATCCAAACGGTAAATATCCAGCCTGGTGAGTTATCAGATAGCTTCAAATTAAAATACTAATGAGGTAATAATGATCTCCATCTATAATAATAGACAAATGACAATGAAGGTGTGTGCTGGCCTGAACAGGCTCACACTGCTGCCAGGGTTCACTCTTACAAACCACTGAGGAAGTAAGTTAGCAATATGCAAAACAGAAGTATTTGAAAACAATTTACAGCAAATTTCTACCATTAGAGGAATAGTTGAACACATCTTGTTACATTCATTTTAGAAACATTATGCATCTATTTAAGTCTTGTTTACAAAGAGTTTTTAATGATGTAGAAAATGTAGTCAATTTTTAAGTAAATAAATGTATGCAAATATACTTAAGTTTCTTTAAAGAAAAAAGTCTAAGACAACGCACCACCATTACTGGTGAATTTGTTGTTGTTGTTGTTGTTTGGTTCTTGTGAAAATGAAAGAAGAAATTAGAGTTCATTGGGTAAAGACACTTGTTGCCAAGCCAAATGATCAGTATTCAGCAGCCCCAGAATACATATGGCAGGAGACAACCAACTCTTAAAGGCTGTTTTTTGATCGATAGATGGATAGATAGATAGACAGATAGACAGATAGATAGACAGACAGACAGACAGACAGACAGATGAATAGATGATGTGTGGGTGGATGGATGGATGGATGGATGGATAGATAGAGATGTACTATGTACACAACACACACATATAATCACACACACATACACACAAATAAATAGATGAATAAAATAAAGAAATATAAAACAGTTGAAAGGAATCAATTTGTATTAGAGCAATGATGATAATGGTTTTAATATGTTGAAGAGAAAGTCTACCCAGTATAGAGGTATGCCTCCTCATTTGTCCTCTTGGCTAAAGAAGCCAGGAGCCTTATCCTATCCCTATACTGAATATCAATAATTACATTGCAGTAATACTTTGTGTGGTGTGGGGCATGCACTCCCTCGCCTACATGAGAAAACCTCAGTTTTCTCTTCTACCATCTTCTTGACAAAGCTCTGGGTGTTTTCAGAAAAGGAACCAAAAAAATGATGACAAGGAATTCACTAAACTGGTCTTAGAGCATCCCCAGTCCAGAAGAATGGATCTGCATGGGTGACAGAGCTGTAGAAAAGTGCATATAGTACACCTGGCAGTCTCTCCAGGCCTCGATTTCACATGAAAAGGTGATCGGACCTCACGGTTACTTAGGGTTTTGATGACCATAGCTTTCTTTCCAGTTCTTCTTCCTTTCTGACGTAGATTGGTCCTCACTTCCAGGCGGAAGTAAGCAGTTTAAGAGATGAATAGCATCTGTCCTTGGGAGCTCCCTAGGGAATTCCCAAGGACCTCTTTGGTGGCGGCTAAGGCTGCAAGGACTTCTAGCTTCCTGAATCCATGCTCTCACCAAGAGTCAAGGAACTCATGCTGTCCTTTCAGGGCTGCAGCTCTGACCACTGATTCTGATGTTTCATCAAAGTGACAGTTTGGTGCTATGGGCTCCCATTTCAAACAGGCAAGAGATCCAAGTATCATTTGTCATGATTAATGATAAGAAGCCCAGAATCTGATGGTGTGATTTCAGCTTGCCTCTTCACTGCCACACTCCAAAGACCATACCTGCAGCCAGAATGACATGTGGAGTGCATAGAGACAGTGATGAGGGTTGGGGGGGGGGGGGGGGGGGGTGGCTGCTGTGATGCGGACAGTGTCTGACACCAGGTCCGCACATGCCAAGGGAGCAACAGAAGCTGAGGCGGAACTAGCCTCCCGGCATTTGGCAGTTGTAGAGGATGGGAGTGTAAAATCCTCAGTGGTAATGAAGAGACAAGATGAGCACTGTGCTCAGATGTTTATTCCAAATCAGAGACAAAAAGTACAGAGCAAACAACAATCAGTGAAGCCAACCAGGATAGAAGAGGGCAGGGCCCAGAAATGGAATCCAGGAGGAACTGAAAGGTCTGGGGAGAGAATTCCACAACATGTTTCAAAACTTGAGTCTCAAAGGAAGCCAGATGGATGAATTAGGAGATCCACAGGGGCCTCCTCATGAGCTAAGCAGGACCTGTGGAGCTAAAGTCCCCCTCCTGTGCTCCATGATCCTGACAAGTCAGGAAAGAACAAAGTACCCACTGTCTTCTCAATACTCAGATGGTAGTGGCACGCTCCCTAACAGTCGCCTCCCTTCTAGGCCTCAGTGTATCTTTGGGCCCTGAAATGTCTCCCCAAAATAATAGCCACTGGGGTACTAAGGCAGTTCCCTGTGCACCATGGGAATCTTCCCTTCAGAGGGTTAATTTCTTCCGATGTGACTCACATTTAGCAGCAGAAAAAGTGCTATCTCCACAAAGGGTCAGTCTTGCAACGAGGCCTCTAAGACTAAAGAAACATTACCAAAGTAAGAACCTACTGATCAGATCTGCCAGCCAAACAAGGTGTGAACAAATCCACCAGTCCAACTGCCTAAGGATTTGAACACACAAAAACACCTGGCATGGCCTGGCATTTTGACTTTGACTGGTTATAAGATTCTTCTCCGTGATTTCTTTCACTGGTCTCCAATCTACTGACATCACCTAGAACCAAGCAACACTTGACAACTGTCAACTTCAGCTCAGTACAGAAAATGTTCTGCTCCTGTGACAGAGGCTGACATGCTTGAAATAAACCTCACCGGTGACAATCTGAACCCACGGGGACTAAATGAAACAAGATCAGACACTGCCCTCCCCCTTGAGACCAACTGAATCCAACAGAAAAAGCCAGACACTTTAAGTAAGGGACAGTGCTAGAGCCCCTGCCTAAGGCAGTTGCCAGGCCATGGACAAGACACCACTACCACCAGCATTTTCTTCAGAGGCCTAATACTCTCCCGATACCTAGTGTCCACACAGCCTATGTTATTTTTCAAGCTGCATGAGAAGAGGCAAAGCATGCATGATGAATGTTCTCGGATGGGTGAACTGAGAGATGTGAAGGAGACTGTTTTTAGAAAAGCCTAAGAGAAACAAAGAGTAAGCATCAGTAATTCCCATATCAGAAGAGCCTCTGTAAATGACACTGGAGAAGAATTTGCAGAAACAAGCACCTGTGGACTCAGCATCTAACATCTGCCTTTACTCTAGCTCAAGCCCTCCCCACCATGGTGGACCACCTTCAAACTGTGAAACAAAATTAAGTCATTTTCTGTAGCCATATATTTTTCACAGCCTATTTTAATAAATGTTCAACTGCTTCCCTAGCCCACCATCCACCAGAGGTAGTGGAAGAGAAAAGTTATTAGGACATCGGGAAGTGGACCTGTTTAGAAATTGTTCTTTGTAGCAAATCCAACCTGTGCTGTCAGAAAATTGGCAGTTCAGTTTCACAAGGATGAGTAGCAGCTCGATCCATTCACAAACCCTTCATGAGTATCCCGGCAGTCCATTTCAGTAGTGTTGGGGTAGCAAACACGAATCAACAGAAACAGCCAGGCCTCTGAGCAGGAGTGACCAGTACCAGCGGGGACACCAGGATAAGTTCTCTGCTTCTCTGCTCTCAACGAAGCGAAGATCAGTGAAGACAAGGAAGGCTTGCAGGGCTGGCTATGCAGGCCCTGTCACCATCCCTTGGGTCCTATTTACACTCCCTCCAAATGTCATGACTTGTCCCCCCACAGGACCTGCCTCACCACTGGACCTGAGTCTGTATCAGCTGACATCACTCACCAATTAGTCCAGGTGCACGGAAGTGGCAAGAAGTCACCAGAACACCTCCAGAAGTTTTTGGTGTGTTTCTCTCTCTCTGGAGTCATGACACATGGAGCCCAGCCACACAATGTAAAAGGAACCAATACATGCATGGTTAGCAAAGTGTCCTTCATCATGTGTCCTTGAAACGTTCCTTCACGTGTCTGCTTTAGCAAGACATCCCTTCACCCGTGTCTGCTTCGGCAAAATGTTCTTTGATATAACTGACTTTCCAAAGACACCATAAGTTTCCACTTCAATTGTCCCTTAAGTTGTTGCTTGTCCACGCAGCAACAAGACAAGTTGAAAGACCTCCGTAGGGAGACCCTCACTCAAGTCCCGGGAGTGCGCGCACCCAGTGAACCACGAGAGGCCAAACTTGATGCAAAGTATATGAGGTTTTAATAGCGGAGCTCTGGGCCAATTCGTGTCTCACGAAGGAGACAGAGGAATCGACCCTGAGGCTCAGGGGTTTGGGGTTTATATAGGAAAAAAGGCTTAAGGGAACAAAGAAATCAGCTTAGTTATATATAATTGGCTACTTTAAAAAAATAAATGTGGCATGAGGCGGGAAGAGCAGTCCAGGGCGGGTAATTCCCAGAAGCAGTGGGTGGTATAGTCCTGAGTCAACAGTTTTTCTGCTGGCCTCGAACCATATCTAAGGAACCAGATGGCCCATTATTCAGAGCCTGCCCAAGGAATTGTCCTTGCAGGCCCAGACTTGTTCCTCCTCCATATCTATGATTTTTATGTCTTCCTGACCTGCCAGCTCTTATGATAGCTAACATCTTGTTTGCTTATTCTTAGGCCTATGTGGAGGCTTATGTTGTTATGAGGCTTATGATTCTCCTACCTATCCAACACAGGTCCCACGCTTTAGTTATTCCTTTTCATTTTATTCCTTCAAAGTAACTAACAGAATGCTGACACGCACGTGGTGGCGACGGTGATAACAATGATGGTGGTAAAGGTCACTGTGAGATGTCACCTTCCTTTAGAGCATTCAGTGGAATAGAGCTTCACCTCTGCTTTGGACTGGCTCACAAGTTGTTTCCCTTGGATAAGATTTCATTGTCTGTCATTCCATCTTCCACTAGTCCTTGATCTACCTTCTCCTGCACCACCTCCATTCCCAGCACTCAGAGTACAAGTCGAGGTCTTCGGTTTAGGAAGCTTAGCGCTAATCCAACCCAGCACACTTATGTCCTAAGTAAGAGGAGGCTCACCGGTCTTTTACTTAGGATCACTGTCGTCTTTGGCTCCTCTGGTGTCACATTTTTCTTTGTATCAGAAATAACCACTCAGCTTTCTTCTCCTGTCCATAAGATGAAGATGGATGCCGATGTGGTTGGAGTGGTGCATCAGCCCCTTTAGACTTGCTATTCCTTCACATAAAACTTTATTGCCACAAAGCTCTCTCACTTACACTGCTCCTATTGCCTACATTAACATCAGCTTGTCACAACAGCAGTTCGGTAAACAAGTTCCCCTTATCACCTGCTGTCCTCCGCCAGGCTCTGGGCCCCTCCCAGGCTCACTGCCACCTGCTATGCATCTCTCAGCTTATTGTCTGCACTCCCTATGGATTGGAGACATCATTGTGATAGCAGGAAATGTTTTCTGTTTTGTTCACTGCTCTATCCCTTTTGCCTCAAATGCTGCCTGGCACATAGTAGTTACTGAAGAAATAACTGTTCATTTGATCGCTCCGTGGGAAAATCAGTCTGTTGTTTACACAATGAATTCACAAGGCCTTACAAGGCCTCTACATTCATAGACTGTAGAGCAAATTAGGTAGAATCCCACTACCACCCAATATATACTGACTTTATTCTGTTGTTAGTTTATAAACAAGGTCTCAAGGTGAGAAAGGCATTCCATACGGCTGCCTGTGGCTTTTAAAGGCGAATGCAGGGCTTGCTCTCCCATGTAGAATAAATGGCTGATCCGTGCCCAGGGAAGCACAGTGAAGAAGCTCCACCTCCTTCTGCTTAGCTCTGGACTTCTGGACCCTTCCTGATTCACAAGAGACTTGACCACCAGAACAGAATGTTAGTGGGCCCACCTGTTTACTACAATCTGTAGAGCCATTATCCCATCCATCCTAACTTGGGACACATGCTGAGAAGAACATTGTTCTGTAAGAAAGGCTCCACTCCTATTGTATGGAATCAAAAGCTGTCTCTTTCATTTTGTTAGATTGCAGGATAAATCAAGCCCACATCTTTTTGTTTACCAAGAAACCACCTGTTTACCATTTGTAAAGGGACTTGATTGCCTCTGAGAAAGTCATGTGGGACTGCAGCAGTCTCTACACTATGAAAGAGAAGCGGCCCAGAAAACACAGAAAACAAAGACAAAAGAGGAAGTTAGGGGCTTTGGGGAAATTAGGTCTCCTGGAGACTCAGTGAGAATAATAGAAACTGTGACAAGCCAGACCTTGCATTAAGCACACTGTTCACTGTATGTATTAATCTTACAAAATGTCTGCAATTATCAGTATTTTATACATTAAGACACAGAGGCACTGAGGTCATATGACTTGTCAGAGTCAATAGCCTACAAACCATAAACTACATTTTTTTTTCTAGCACTGTTCCTTGGCAAATCTGTTGGACTGTCCTTCTAGGTATTTATCTAAAAACAACCTCTGTCAGCTTTGCTTTTGATAGTATCAGTGGGGTTCTGGGTCCCTTCCCAGACTCAGAAGAGAGGTACAATCACTAACTCAGAAAGTGGTGGACTTATCTGTTTCCTAAAATTCTCCTACCCATACCCAATGTAGGCTACAGATAGAACACTGTCTTCAGGATTGGATGTCACCATTGGGATCAGGTGACTACTGAGGCCCAGGAGGTCCCACTAAGTTCAATGAGTTTCCAGCCACCGTGATGAAGGAGCATCCTTTTTGTGGTATTAAGGAGCAAAGCACTCAAAGGATAAGAACTTGGCTCACACAGTGGCTTCCTGAAGTCACAGGCCTCACCCAGGGAACAGAATCCTTCCTCTGATCCACACTCCTGGGTTTGGCTATTCCACATAATCAGATGCCAAAACCTCTCCACATTTATATAAGACAATCTAAGGGAATATTCCTGTTTAAAGTGGTCCTTTCTTCTCAAAGTGGTAGTCACTAACAAGGTACATGGTTTACAATGAGCATGCACTAACACACAGCTCCTCCTATGAGGTAGGACTGGAATGAGGAACACTGAACTACCTGCGACTGTGGCTAGGAGGGCACTTCACTCTGCGTCTCCCTCATCTCACCCTAGACTCGACAATGTCCTAGGAGCTGGAAGTCTGCTTTTGCCTTCTCCCTCCCAAACCGATCCCACAATCCCACTTGCATCCTGGGGGCCCTCAAAGAGATGTCTTCTAGACAATGGTCCATCCAACTTGTCTCAAGGGATAGGCAGCCTGTTTCACCCCTTTGCCCACAAAGCATAGACTTACCATCCTTTGAAAACAAAGAGAATATGCCTACTAAAGAGTCAGGAGTACAGTTGCCACACCCAAGTTATTCTCTTAGGGAACACTTCCTCTTCTGTATCAAGAAGCAACCAGTTAGTTACCTGTAAAATGTGTTGAGAGGCCAGGTTAAAACCACATGGATTGTTCTGCCAGAGAGAAGAAAAGCCATCTGAATGATTTCAAAGGGATGACTTCTTATATCATTGTCATCAGATGCTAATCCAACTCTCTTGCCCGAGATGCCTTCCTCTGACAGCCAATGTCCCAGGGCAGACAGGTTTAAAGCACATCTGAGGACTCCATCTTGCAAATTTCTTCTACATCTTTTCAGGGCTGCTGCCTTGTCAGAGAAAGAATAGGGAAATGCCATCTTTTCTGGCAGCCCATCCCTTAGAGAGAAGTTTGCCTCATTAACGACAAGGCCACTTAGTCATCTCTCAGAGAAAATCTCCTGGCAATGGTAAAAAAGACCCATGTACTCCCCACCTGCCTGTTCTGTGCTCTTGCTGTCTGCCAGGTTCTATCTTGAGTCTGTTTGTGGCCATTTCAGAATGAGCTGTGATGTAGAAAATCCTGGAAACGCTGATGGGAAAATCAAGAGGGTAGTGTCAATCTGCTGGCCTGGGGTAGGAGCCAGAGCCCTTCACTGACTTGCTGAGTAACCTCATGGCAGTGATTCTTGAACATTCGGAGTCACAGACCCTGTTGAGAAGTAGATGAAAGCTATACACCCTCTATTTGTGGAGCAGACCCTAAAGCCTCTAACTTATCAGCTCTCCCTAACCCCAAAACCTGTCTTATACCTACCTTGTGGATCTCCAAAGGCCTCAGATACATTTTTAATTCCAGTGTTAAAAGAATAGCCTCAGTGGGCTTGTGAGTTCGTATGCCTGAACAGAACTATAGTCTAATACCATAATATCTAATTGGTCACAATTTCCCTATGGTCCACCCCATAAAAACTTCAGATGACTGGGGCCAGAGCTCAGTTGATATAATGTTCTCCTAGCATGCACAAAGTCCTGCCTGAGTTTGATTTCCTAGAGCCACACAAACTGGTCAAAGTGGCACATGCTTACAATCCTAGCACTTAGAAGAGAAAGACAGGCCTTCTTAAAAAAAAAAATCAAGGTAATCCTGGCTACATAATGATTTTGAGAGCAGTCTGGGCTACAAGAGACCTCATCTCAGAAAAATGATTGATGAGCTACCTTTTTACAGAGCACAACAAGTTCCGTAGGACAATGATTTGGGGAAAAATGAAGAAATAGGGCTTTGGGCCATTCTGTCTGCCACACTTCCCATAAAGTTAGAGCAGTTCCTCTGGCCTCAAGATGTTTGAAAATCTCTGTTCACAAGGTCCTCTCCACTGCTGATTTACCAGTACTTTAGATATGCCCTGGACAGGGAGATGAGTCAAGGATGGGTGGGTAGTTCCATCAAGGAGCCTAACTGTCACAAGCTATATTAGTTTCTTTCCTAGTTGCCATACCTGACATGACATAAGTTAAGGAATCAAGAGTTTATTCAGGCTTACAGTTCAAGGGGGTTACAGTCCACTGTGTCAAGGAAGACAGAGAAAGAGAACTTTGAGTTGTTCTGTCATATTGTGTCATCTGTGGTCAGGGAACAGGTAGGAAGCAGGGCTGTGCTATAAAACCCACCCTCAGCGACCCACTTCTCCCCGTGGGATTCTGCCTCTTAAAGGTTCCACAGTCTTCCAAAACAGAGCTACCAGCTAGAAGCCAAGTGTTCGAACACCCAAGCCTCCAGGTGGACATGTCACATTAATACCGTAGCACAAGCAAGCCCTGAGTCCTGCCTGCATCTCAAGAGAATAATTGTCCATAGTTAATAATATCATAAGCCACCGGCTCCTGACAGGAGTACCTGCAAATGATATGGAGCAAAATAAAGAAAGAAAACCCTTGTTGGAAAAGGAGGACATAGACTTCCTAGCTTTCACTTGCAAAACTTTCAGTTCAGGGAGCTGAGCCTTGCAAAGTTCCAAAGGTACACTGGGAATGCTCAAGGAAATAGCAGGCTGCTTTGAGACAGTGTGCATTCAGTGTCACACTGTGTTACTGGAATTGTTCTGCTAACTTGCTAAATCGCTATAATTAAAACCAGGCTATTATCATTAATTATGACCTTCCCTCTCCTGATTGGCGGCTTGGTGCTCTCACCAAGTTTCAAAGAGCACGAGTCCTATGTCGCACAGGAAATAGAGGAGCTCTACTGTTCTGACTTTGGAGCAGTTGGTATGACAGCATTTGGGGGCACAGCAAACTTTGTGTCCACAGGAAGGGTTTCCCTGTCTGCTCATCCAGACACAACAGTGGTCTGCTCTGACCATTTCCTCCTTCCTCCACAGGCTAAACCACGCTTTACAAAAAAGCAGGCTGAGACTGGGAGGGCAGATGAGATTCCAAAAGCAGGTTGGAAAAAAAAGAGTCCTACCCTGCATTTACTTACATCTCCATAAAACTTTTCCCATTATCAGGCTCCCGAGCACCTTCCCTTTTTCCAGGTCCAAATGAAGCACCAGCCTCTCTCTCATCTTTTTACTTCTCCTTGTCTTAAATCTCTGATTCCTGTAATTTTCATTCCCACCAATTTGGAGAAACAATGCAGATTCACTTCCTCAACCCAGATGTCACGGGAGTCCTAGGAGACAGGAACGCCACGTTTCGCTACACCCACCCATCCCAATCCCTAGTTCGTTAATAGCTTGGTTGAGGCTCATGTTCACGCCACCATAGCACCACACCTCCCTCATTTGTCAATGAAACAAGGATTCTTTGTGAACCTGTCTAAGACGTAATCATGCCCAAGATTGCTATGAAGCAGAAAAGACTAGGAAAGATTTTAAGTTGAGACCTTTGTTGTATCTCAAAGATACCTTGGCTTGAGGAAAAACACCTTCCAGAACTGTGGTAGTCATACATAAAAGCGTGACAAAGAGGAGAATAGAGCTAGCCGTAGACATACACCCTTTTAACCGGGGCTGAGGCAAGAAGAGCACAAGTTCAATAGCAGCCTGTACAGTAAGACTCTGTCTCAAAGCTCCAGGAAATGAGGCTGTATATGTGAATGGTATAGAACTTATGTGTCCTGTGCAAAGCCCTGAGACTGATTCCCTGCACTGCAAAGGAGAGAGGAAGGAAAGGAAAAAGGGAAGAGAAGAAAGACAAGGATAAGGGTGAGGGGATGAAATGGATGAGGACTGAGTGGGCAAGGGAAGGAGTGGGGCAAAAGAGGGGAGTGGGCAAGGGGAGGAGTGAGGCAAAGGGGAGGAGTGAGGCAAAGGGGAGGAGTGAGGCAAAGGGGAGGAGTGGGCAAAGGGGAAAGTGGGGTAAACGAGACGAGTGAAGCAAAAGGGACTGAAGTAAAGGGGAGGAATGGGGCACGGACAAAGAAAGAAACTAAGCAGCATATTGTAAATTGCCTCCAACCTGGTGTCCTCTAGATTTTACATTTCACCTCACCTATCTGTTCAACACCATCTCTCGTTTCTTTCATCTTTAAACATTTATTTATTCTACCTCATCTGCATGAGTGTTTACCTGCAGGTCTGTATATGTACCACATATGTACATCATGCTAACTGAAGTCTGAAGAGGGTGTTTGGAGGCCCTGGAACTGCCATGACAGACACTTGTGTGGCAGGCACCCAGTAGATGCTGGGAAGCAAGCTCAAGTCTTCCGTTAGAGCACCGAGTGGTCCTCACTGCTGAGCATCTTCTCAGTCCTGCTGAACTTTCCAATGCCCATACTAAGGCAGCCTCTCCCGAGCAGCTCCCTGAGCTTTTCAGGCATCACCCCTGCTCTTTGCCTTACGACTTTCACAAACTCAGGGAAGTGAGTTCCTGAAGGTGGGTACCATAACTTGTCTGCCCCTGCGTGCTCCAGAAGTGCCTAACATGAGACCAGATTCACAGGGGTGCTCAGTAGAAAATACTTGACTGAAGTTCATCCCTCTTTCAAACATGAAAACAGAGAAACCAAGTAATTAAACCTCAAAGGGGTAAAGCCTAGATTCAGAACCACCCACTCCTTCAAGAGCAGCATGGAATTCTCATTTAGGCCAAAATTCCATTTGAGTCCATTGCCCGCTAATCTAGCACATGTATCCCAGTCCTCTCTAGTCACCTACTCGTAAATCAATCTTTGTCATATCCTCCTCAGCTCGGCCGATCCCCAGCCTCCCCCTCCCTCCACTCCCTCCCCACCCATGGAGTCCAAATGCTATTCTGCCACTTTCCTTGAGCATTTGGTTTCACCTTTCATTTTGCCGCCTAATCAACTTCTCTCTGTTTAATTCTATCTCGTGAATTTTTGTGCCTTTGAAATCTAGTCAGGGCTTGGTGACACTGTTCTTGTGTTCCATGTGACACTGGCTAGGGTCACCAGGTAGCTTCATTCACCTGTTTGCTAGTTTTATCAAGACAGCTAGAAGTCTGGACTTAGCTGGGACCATTAACCAAATGTCTCCCTGTCTAAAGCAATTATGTTAAGAAGCCAAGAGAATGCTTCATGGCCTTTTCTGACCTAGGTTCAGGTCATGCAGGGACACTTTTGCCACACAAGCCACCCAACCACAAGCCTAGGCAGATAATTCCAGGAGAGTAAGAATGGGGAATTCACTGTCTCTCAATGGGAGGGATATCAAAAGAGTAGCATCTACATTTCTAAACAGTAAAGTACATTATTAAATCTTGGGACCCTTATGTAGACCCTGGCTCTATGGGTCCAGGACTGGGCCTGAGCTTCTACATTTCTGCCAACTCCCAACTGATGCTGATATTGATATCACCATTTTATCAATTACATTTAAAATAAATAAGCTTTCTGCCATGCTCTCATGCCATATCTTCCGCTGTACCAAAATATCCTGTCTCTTACTGTTTTTTTTGTTTTTTTTTTTTTTTGGTTTTCTTATTCTCTGGAAGCTTCAGGAAGGGCTACTATGTTCAAAGATCTTTATTTCAAAAAAAAAAAAAAAAAAAAAAAAAAAAACTTTCAAAACCATTTTTTTTTTTTTGGTTTTAAAAGGGAGGTTCAAAAATGGAAAAGGGGGGAAACCTTTGGCAAATGAAGATGTCAGGTCAGGAAATCAGAAAGCTTTCTGAGTTCTTCTCCCGACACTGAGTCCAAAACAGATCTGTGAGGCAGAGGCACATAAGAGGTTTAAAGGCAGCACCTGTGACTCAGGTGGCATCTGTGACTCTGCTAGTGGCTAACCAATAAATATTGATGCTGGGTTTCTGGTGATAAAACGTAGCTATCATCATTGAGCCTATATATGAAGGGATGGGCCTGGGGATATTGAACATGCAGATCAATTTATTTATTTGTTTTAACTAATCACCAATGTTGATGCACCTTTACTTGCCAGCATTTCTTTGCTGACTTGAGGAGTTAAGGAATCCAGAGAAGGGGCTGAGGACATAGAGATCTCTAGGTGCAGCACAGCAGTTCTGCTGTACTTCTCACGCCTTATAACTGGTCCCCTCATGAGACCCAAAATGTGAGCAGGCTTTGCCCTGTGTGAACTTCCAAAGACTACCACTCAGTTTCTGAATCATCCCCACGACGCAGAGGTTCATGGGTAGTAGTGGTCTTGAAATCTATACTGCAATTTACCTGAAAGAAATCATTAAACTTTCCTTTCAGTATGCCTAATTAGCTCTCATGCATTCTAATTTCATGGCAGTCAAACCTAAGGTGTCTGAGAATTCCTATTAATTTCCCCCAAAGAGCTTCCTCTTACCCACAATTTTTGAGTCTCTTACCCTCCATTCAAAAACCACTTAACAAAAAAAAAAATGTGTTAAATGCAAGTTTCTATGATGGCTTCTTCATGATCAGAAAATAGTTCATCTAAGCATGCCAGCACAGCCCTGGAATGCAAGAACTCAGGAAGCAGAGGCTGGAGGATCTGCAGTTCAAAGCCATTCTTGGCTACGTAGCAAGTTGAGGCCAGCCTGAACAACACAAAACCCTATCTTAATAACCAATGAAGGAAAAGAAAGGGGAAGGGTGAGAGTAGGGGACGGGTGGGGAAGAAAGAAAGGAGGCAGCCATTTCTGTAGCTTTCCAAAATCTGACTTCTGGCGACTTGCTGTTGGTATAAAAGTACACTTACACGCTATTTGCTTTGATTGAGAGACTCTGCCAAATGAGCTCCAAAGGACAGTCTCAATATAACAAACCAGTACAAAGTGAGTAGTTACAGCCGAATCAAAGATGGAGACATGTCTATCTCTAACCCATCGGAAGCCAATGGGCAGGAGTTAATTT
>JADRCD010194380.1:0-17897 GCA_019843815.1 Montemys delectorum | reverse complement strand
TGCCTTTATATGTTACTTGACCTTTTTCCCTTACTGCTTTTAGTATTCTTTCTTTGTTCTATGCATTTGGTGTTTTGACTATTATGTGGCAGGAGGAATTTCTTTTCTGGTCCAGTCTATTTGTAGTTCTGTAGGCTTCTTGTATGTTCATGGGCATCTCTTTCTTTAGGTTAGGGAAGTTTTCTTCTATAATTTTGTTGAAGATATTTACTGGCCCTTTAAGTTGGAGATCTTCACTCTTTTCTATACCTCTTATCCTTAGGTTTGGTCTTCTCATTGTGTCCTGGATTTCCTTGATGTTTTGGGTTAGGGTCTTTTTGCATTTTGCATTTTCTTTGACAGTTCTGTCAATGTTGTTTATGTTATCTTCTGCCCCTGAGATTCTCTCTTCTATCGCTTTTATTCTATTGGTGATGCTTGCATCTATGTTTCCTGACTACTTTCCTAAGATTTCTAACTCCAAAGTTGTCTCTTTTTTTGATTTCTTTACTGTTTCTACTTCCATTTTTAGGTCCTGCATGGTTTTACTCAATTCCTTCACATGTTTGTGTTTTCCTGCAATTCCTTAAGGGATTTTTGAGTTTGCTCTTTAAGTGCTTCTACTTGTTGACTTGTGATCTCCTGTAATTCTTTATGGGATTTTTTTGTTTTCTCTTTAAGGGCTTGTACCTCTTTACCTGTGTTCTCCTGTGTTTTTTTAAGGGAGTTATTCATGTCTTTCTCACATGTTCCTCTATCAGCATTGTAAGATATGATTTTAGATCCAAATATTGCTTTTCCAGTGTCTTTGGATATCCAGGACTTGCTGTGGTGGGAGTACTAGGTTCTGATGAAGCCAAGTAGTCTTGGTTTCTGTTGGTAGGATTCTTGAATTTGCCTTTCGCCGTCTCTTGATCTCTGTTGATAGATGTTCTTGGTATCTCTGACTACAGCTTGTTGTGTCCCTGTCAAACTGCAACTTCCCTGCAACTTTTGAAGCCTGTGCCTCTGGGCTGGTCCCACCTTACAGAGTCACTGGAGAGAAAATGACAGATCTCACTTGAGTCTCTGGGCTGAAGCATGCCCTGGAGGCAGACCCTTCACTAGCAGGGAAAGGGCAGAGAAGGTCACTGATCCAGCTCTGTCACATGGGACCTGAGAGGATCCTGTACCTGATGCCCTTCAAATCCCCTGGGACTCTTGAGGCCTGTGCCTCCTGGCTGGTCTCACAGACTGTTATATAACTGGTCAACAATGGCTCTACCAGAATCCAGTAGTTATTCACTCCACAGGGCTGGATTTCTCAGCTGAGCTTCTGTATATACTGGATTCCTGAAGAAGGCTCTAATGCCAGTAAGGAAATGGACTCACAAACAGTGAAAATTATAACTTCTTTTGGAGTATCATTTTGAGAAATTTTAGGGTATTTGGATGACATCTTAAAGAAGCAAGTAGGTGCATGAATTTATTTCTTGCTTTATACTCTATATTGTGCTTCATAAATTGTTATTCATATTTTCAATATCATATATTTTTCTTTTATAAATAAAACATTTTATCCTATAAATTAATTCAATATTTGTCCCCTCTTGTTTTTACTACACCCAGAAAATATTTTGATGCTACTGAAATTATTGTTTAAACCAAGTTATCTTATAGACACTCTGATACACTATCTAATGCAAAGATAACATTAATTAACTATAGGGAAATGTGTACTAAGTGAATAGTACTAAGTGAATATGCATTATTGACATGGGCACAGTCATGTCAAAGAACACCAGTACCTCATACCCTTGACTATGGAGAGCATTCCCCCTTATGGTTGAGGCTCTACGGGATGGCAAATCTTTTCTTTTGTTCAAGACTGAATGTTATTGGTGCATGCAAAGTAGCAAATATAGCGTCCTTCTCTAGGCTAACTGCAAAGCAACTTGACCACCTTCTGAAACTATCTAACTCCTCTTCTGCTGCCCAGAATAACTAAGCTAATATTCTTTGTTGTGGTATCAGATAACTGCCCTATTAGAGAAATTACAACTCACATGGTTCCAGATTTTTTTTTTTTTAATACATGTCAATGTGCTTGTCTTTTCTTTCTAATCTTGAGGTCCTGCTCAGATTTCTAGGAAGAGGTTCACGTAGTACATACTTTCAATACTCTTTAAGAGAATGTGAGACCAAAGAACAATTGAGTTTATAGAATTTGCATGTATAATTTGGTAATGACCTCATACTGTACAGTATTTGGCATCCTAGTAAAAAGTACATTATTTGAGTAATATGAAGAAAAATATTAAATTATGTATGATTGTTTATTGCTTGCACATAATTTGGAATATTTCTCAGTGCTAATGTAAGGGTCCATGAATAGATGAAGAATGCTACTCAGGACTCAAATAGTATGTAAAGGCAGAGAGTGTTTTATTCTGCAGAAGTTCAGCAAGCTGGAATCTCCCATTAATGAGATAGAAACACACATGTGAACTTTCAGGCCTGATTTAAAGCACATTAGGGAGTTCCTAGTAAGTGATCTCCATGTTAATTTGTTGGGTTTATCTCTATGGACATTTCAACACCAGGTGTGGGGCTGGAAACTTGATAAGAACCTCAGGGAACCGTTACTGAGGAAGTAGCTGCGGAAACCTGGAATCTGCTGCTAACCCATTGTCCTTGCCTCAGGCCAGGTGAAGGACCTTCCATTACTTGGGCCTGAAGGCTGGAGCCTGGGTTTTTTTCTCTTAGTAATTGACTTGCCTGGGCTGGCCTGGACTTACTAACTCAGAGCCTCAGGGCTCTGGTTCCCAAGACTATAGTGAGGGTCTCCAACCACAATGAGGGCAGAACTAGGAATGAAGGTCTCCTAGTTCATGAGGCTCTCTACCCTGCTGACCAGTAGATGATTCAGTAAGATTACATTCCTAAAATGAGTATGTTCCCCTCCCTAACTGACTGAATAACTTGGGTTGGAATTCCCCTCACTCCCCCTGGTTTGTGGTTTTTTTTCCTTTAAATATCCTACACTTCTTGAGCTAGAGGTCAAACACCTCTGCCCCTGCATGGGTCACAAGCTAAGCCCCAGTACACTGATTTCCCAAATAAACTTCATGTGTTTGCAGCAAGATCGGTCTCTCATAAGTTTTGTGGGGGTCTTGTAATCCCGAGATTAGAGTAGGGTCTTCTCTCTTGAGGGAATTTCACTTTCAGAATTCAACTGAAAACAAGATTTCCCTAATGGTACTGATAAAGGTACATCACTTCATTGTTATTGTTCCGTTGATTTAAATTAATGATGAAAGAAAAACTTTTTTTTGTATAAGAAATTGACATGAATCTTTAAAATCTAATTGTATTTGTTCCTTGATTAAATCCTCCATGGAAGTGAACAAATGAAGATAGCTGTATTTGACAATTACTGGGTTATTTGATTTTATCAAAATTAACATCATTATCTCAGTTCAAGAAAATAGTCTTGTGAGGTATAATTACATATTGCTCTTGGGACTGTAGATATAATTTGCTATATAGAAGTTTGAACCTTATAATCATAAAAAGTATTTTCAATTCTTATCCTAAAACCTACAAAGACAGCACCAAATAACCTTTATTACTTGTAGATTATGTCTGGAACACAGATAAAATATTCTCTTCATGAATATTTTAGGAAGGTAACAAAATTAGTTTTAAGCAAAAGCAGGAGATTTCAACATGTTAAGGCTGAGCATGACTTATTCAGTCAATGTGGTATGAATTTCACCAACGTAAACCTATTGAACAAATTGGATAAGGAAAACAGATATGAACATGTGTGGCTATGAGTGGATTCCTGGAGACAATTTTCAGCATTCTGCTGTACACACTTGGAAAAGCTTCCATGTAAAATATATGCACTTTGTTCTACACTATTTAGGTTTCTTTAAAAGTGAGTGGAAGGTTTCTTGACTTTTTTTATTTGTTCTGTTTTCTTTGTCCTTAACATTGTTGGAAATTAAACTGTCAAATGTAAGGAAATTGTAAATTCGGGGCTCTTTCTCAGTAGCTTATAACTGCAGTACTTTTTTCAGTGTAGAGATCCTGTTGAAATTTCAGTCTCCTCAGACTATCTCCTGATTTTTCTTTCACCTGAAGTTTAATAGCAAGAATAGCAACAGTGGTGCATGCCTTTAATCCCAGCACTTGGGAGGCAGAGGCAGGCAGATTTCTGAGTTTGAGGCCAGCCTGGTCTACAGAGTGAGTTCTAGGACAGCCAGGGCTACACAGAGAAACCCTGTCTTGAAAAACTAAAAAAAAAAAAAAAAAAAAAAAAAAAAGAATAGCAACCGTAGCAAATCTCTCCCTTCAGATTTGTCTTCCATGTAAGGACATGTAGCACTGTAGCCAGATTTCTTCCTACGATATAGTACAGCTTACTTCTATATATAATTTTTATGACAGGCACAGTTGGTTCCTTCAGGAACAAAGATTATTCATAAATGGACTCTAACAGTTCTTGCAGAGGCTTAAGTGCATTGAAGATACAGCAATATGAACAGAAAGCAGCGAAACAGGATGGCTAAGTGGTAAAATGCATATGCACTCATGAGCAAAAGTCTAGGAATGGTAAGCATAATTTAAAGTTATTTGTGGGACTGAGACTCTACCATAAATGAGTAAACAGAACATTCTATTTTATGTTCTAAGCAGATTTTTTTCCTCATAAATTTATGTTAATTTACTTTATATCCCCATTGCAGCTCTCCCTTCTCCCTCTCAGTCCCATCCTCACATGCTCTTCCCCCATTTCCTCTTTCCTTTCTCCTCACAGACTGTGAAATTTCCCCATGAGTACCAACCCATTAGAGACATCAAGTTACAGCAGGACTAAGGGCATCCTCTTCCACTGAACCCCAATAAGGCAGTTCAGCTAGGGGAAGAGATTCCAAAGGCAGGCAACCAAGTAGAGATAGCTCCCAATCCAAATGTTATAGGAACCACATGAAGATCAAGCTGCACAATGACATATTTAAGGGGCCTAGGTCCAGCCCTTTCATTACCTTTGGTTGGTTCAGTCTCTGTGAACCCCCAAAGGCCCAGGTATGTTGATTATATATATCTTCTGGGGATGACCTTGACCCCTCTGGCTTACTCATTCTATCCCCCACTTTTGCACAAGACTCCCAAGCTCTGCCTAATGTTTTACTGTGGGTCTCTGCATCTGCTTCCGTCAGCAACTGGAAGTCTCTCAGGAGATAGTTATGCTAGTTTCTTGACTATAAGCATAACAGAGTATCACATAGTGTCAGGGGGTTGTTTTTTTCATGGGATGGGTCTCAAGTTGGGGCATTATATTAGTTGGCTATTTCTTCAATCTCTGTTCCATCTTTATCTCTGCATACCTTGTAGGTAAGACAAATTTTGGATCCATGGTTTTGTGTGTGGGTTCCTGTCCCTTTCCCTCCAGGGGAAGTTCTGCCTGACTATAGAATGTGGCCACCTCAGTTTCCATATTCCAAGATGCTAGAAATTTCAGCTATGGTCACCCACAGACTCTTGGGAGATTACCCTGTCCCAGGTCTCTTGCTGTTCTCATAGATGCCCCTTCTTCATTTCAGTTCTCTCACATAGCCATTTCCTGCCACACCCTCCCATTCTCCCCATCTAATTCCCTTGCTCTATCCACTTCTGATGTCTTTTTTGTTTCCCCTTCTGAGTGAGATTTGAGTGTCTACCCTTGGGTCCTTATTGTTACATAGTTTCTTTGGGTCTGTGGATTGTAAGATAGTTATCCTTTACTTTATATCTAATGTCTACTTATAAGTGAGTACATAACCTGTGTGTATTTCTGGGTCTGGGTTACCTCACTCAGGATGACCATTTCTTGTTCCATCCATCTGTCTGCACATTTCCTGTTGTCTTTGTTTTTAATAGCTAAATATTATTTCATTGTATAAATGTACCACATTTTCTTTATCTATTATTCAGTTGAGGGATATCTGGGTTGTATCAAGTTCCTGACTTTTATGAATAAAGATATGCTATGGACATAGTAGAATAAATGTCTCTGTGGTATGATGGGCCATCTTTCGGGTATAAGTCCAGGAGTAGTTTACAAACCACTGAATCTAAAACAGTGTCCTATACAAACTGATGTGGTTTTTTTTGTTGTTGTTGGTTTTGTTGTTGGTTTTTTTTAACAATTCAAATTAATTCATTTTGTATGAAAAGTAACTCATTAACATTGAGCTCTTAATTTATTTTAAAGTTACTCACTTTAACCTTTTCTTATTGACTGATTTTCTATCTTTCAGAAGAATATTGAATATGATATTGTATTTTGTCAATAAATACTTGGTATATGGCATTTACAGTATGTCTTCCTTAGAGAAATAATGGAAATTTTGAAAAGAATTAATAGGTAAACAGAATTTGTAGAACTATGGATCTTTATGTTAACAATGTACTCTTTAGATTGACAAAGAGTTTGTATCCAGCAATGGCTGTCTCAAGACAGAAAACCTACTGTCAAATAGATATTCAGTCCACAAAGCTATTTATCTCTGTACTCCAACACTGGTGTTAGAGTCCTGGAGAATCCTGGATTGCTATTGCTCTTCCATCTGCATTGGAATTTTGAGGAAATTGCATAGTACTCTCTGTTTCAGCAGGACAGATTGAATTATCAGTGAAAGTGGGCACAGTAGGCAGCCACCAGAAAGCTTGACTCAGATTTAGGGTGTATCTTCCTTTCTTTAAATAATCTGATTAAGAAAATGTCTCACAAAAGTGTCCAGCAGCTTCTGTTTTAGTTGATTCCAAATGTTGTAAAGTTAGCAGTCAAGATGGTACATCACAGAACACTTAACACTCACAGTGGAATGTTAAACAAAGACTATGAGTCTCAGAGGTTGATTTTTGAGTAAACTTAGAAAGACAGATTTCCAGCTAGATGGAGAGTGTAGCAGGCTGTTAAGTGACTGATTGATGTCTGTGCCAAAAACAATTCAGTATCTAGTCTTTGTATTGCAGGTTCATTTTTTTGTGTAGCTATATTCCTTGTTTCCCTGAGGACGACTAGCTGACCTCACAGAAATAGTTTGTTTCTGACAGCAGCATATTGCAGTCACACCTGTTTTTCAGTGAAAGCATTCTTTTCTTCTAACTATAAAGAGATTAGCAAAATTGAAGAGGCCCAGAAATCAGCTCAGACAGTCAGGGACTTGATAGGCATTGTGTCCTTCAAGGCCTCTGTGGATATGTGAGTAGAACGCCTGGGTTTTACAGTGGTGAGTTTTTGTGACCATGCTAAATCATGACATAAATTCTGAACAAATGCATACAAGAGTAATTATATGTGGCATGAAGACAGGAAAGGAAGGATATTTATTTTCAGAGAAAATGTGGAAATTTTAATTTTTCTATGAGTGCTAATTTTTATAAGAACAGAAGAAAAAAATTAAAATTCTAAAAAAATAAAAGACCAAATCGATATAAGGAACAATTGAAAAATATGAAAGATATAAAAATTAGTTTTTTATGACCCCCTACCAGACTGAGCAGAACTAAGAATGCAGGTCAGCCAGTTCAGAGCTCTGGTTCCAGGAACTTGGCTTAACTCAGAGCCTCAGGGCTCTGGTTCCTAAAACCAGCCCCTCCTGGCTGAACTACAATGAGGGCCAATGAGGGCAGAACTAGGAATGAAGGTCAACTGGTTCAAGAGGCTCTCCACCCTGCAGATAGGTAGAAGAAGATTACATTCCTCTAGACAATAAATGGACAGGATGACTTCCTCGTGACCTTGACTCAACTAGAGAGTGGGTCTCTATAGAATCTTCCATTGCTTTTATGTTATGTATCCTTGGTAATCCCCTCACCTTCCCCCCGCCCCCCATTTGTGGTTTTTCCCTTTAAATACCCCTTTCTCTTTGTGCTCTGGGTCGAACTCCACTGGCTTGTTAGACTATGAGTTTGACCCCAGATCTGGCTTCCCCTGAATAAACCTCGTGTGATTGCAGCAAGATTGGTCTCTCTTGAGTTATTGGGCGGTCGTGTTGACCCGAGACTTGAGTGAGGGTCTCCCCTACTCTGGGGGGTCTTTCATTTGGGGGCTTGTCTGGGATTTAAGACCACCCTTGACTCTCTGAAGACCCCTTGGAGGTGAGTTCTTACTTGTGGTCTATCTGTCTGTCTGTATGTTTTCCGTTTGTCTGAAAACTGCTTGCTTGTTTTGCAGTCTGTGAACCTGTGACTGGTCATGACCCAGGAGGGAGTAGGGAAGCTTATTTCTAGAGTTACTTGTAGTCAGTGCCTCTTCACCCTCCATGAGGAAGAAAGGGAGCTGGTCAGTAGACGTGCCAGGACCACTGACTGATACCCTGGGAGACGTCCCAGTGGAAATTAGGGGATCTCGTGGACACCCAGGAGAATCCCCTTGAGAGGGCAGAACTCCTCAAAAGGAGGGTGTGTCTGTTCTCCCTGTGGTTTGGTTTCTTTTCAATTGGCTCTGCTTGGGCCAGTCTTGCTGTGTTACTCTTTGTCTGTTTTTGTGTGTGTGTGTGTGTGTGTGTGTGTTGTCTTTGTGATTTTTGTCACCCTGTAACTGCGATGGGACGGACGGTAACTTCCCCTTTGACTCTGACATTTGGTCACTGAACAGAGGTTAGGGACAGAGCACATCTCATGTCAGTTCAGGTAAAGTAAGGACCTCGGTAAATTTCTGGCTGTCTGTTTTTCTGAAGCAAGGTTGGCACTTGCGATTGAAATGGGTCTTTGTGTGTGTGTGTTTTGTAACTGGTTCATCTCAGCAGCCGTGACAGGCACGGGCCAAGCAACTCTGTTATTTGGCTTTATCTGTGTACCTGATGTTTGTTACTGGGTCCAGTTGTCTTTCTCTGTGTCATGGACCTGAAAAGGTGGAGTTGTCTGTATGGTAACTGATTTTCTGTGTGTGTTTGGACCTCGAACTGACGACTTACACCCCCCTTGACGGATGGACGGTGTCGGAGCTAGGGCTGCTGACACTGGGTCTTTGGGCTGCTCTTTGGGAAACCGGGAATAAAGATTGGTGTCAGCAGGAATCTCGTGGTCCCAGATTTCCCAGGAGGGCAGTCATTAAACATGGAATCGGTCCCACAGCTGCTGAAGTGTTGGAGGTAGGAGCCCAGACCCAGGCGCTGCAATTCCAGTTTTTCTGGGCCAGATCCATATCCCTGGCCTTTTCCCCATCCAGGCTGGCCTCACAGATGGCGACCCCAGCCTCAACCCCAGACATAAACTGAAGCAGAAGGGCTATGTCTATGGAGCTGGCTCTGGGGAAGGCCCAGCAGCCAACCCGCTGCACCAAGCCATGCAGGCCCACACCATCTTTGACCTGGCTGCTCAGCTACACCTGACCTTAGGCTCAGCCCAGCAATGCTTCACCCAGGTACCCGACAAACTTTTCCAAGGGGGCCCCAACTGGGGCCATCTTGTGGTATTCTTTGTCGTTGGGGCTGTCCTATGTGCTGAGAATGTCAACAAAGTAATATAGCCTTTGGTGGGACAAGTGCAAGATTAGATGGTAGCCTACATAGAGACTGCCTGGCTGACTGAATCCACAGCAGTGGGGGCTGGGTGGAGTTCACAGCTCTATATGGAGACAGGGCCCTGGAGGAGGCATGTCTGCGGGAGGGGCAGCTGCTGCTTTGAAGCCCACAGGCATGGGCTCACTAGAGGCCAAGGTCAGGCACTGCCAGAGAGCAGGGCACAGCAGTCAGGCACTCCTGAACAACCAAGTAGGTTTTTACAAAATAGATTAATTGGGTTAAAATATTGTCTTTATTATCTGGTCCAAAAATTATTGAATTGGCATCTTGTAAATTGTGGTGATCAGATATTGTAGCCTTGGGAGTTATGCTTTGCTTAACATGTGGTGGGCGCTGTTTAGATAAATGATTGTTGTTCTGTATTTCATGTTAAAGAAAAAAAATGGTTAAAACTTTGGTTTAGCTTAACTTGTTTAAAAGACAGTCTCAATTAGTACAGCAGAAATTGATAAGCCACTGTGCTGTGGCCAGGAGTTAAGCACAGCTGAAAAAGAACTCATAGAAGCTGAGTGTCTACATGAGCCACTGTTAAAGGGGACAACAGCATTTTGCTTGTAATATTGTTAACAGAAAATTAGCTTAAAATTGGTAACTTGGGGTTGGAGTCATGTTAAACAACAACACATGGCATGAGCCGACCCAGGAAAACAATGCCTTTTTAAAAAATTACACTGTCATGCATTCATGTATAAAAATTAGCAGCTAAACTTTGTAATGTGATAATAATGCTTTGATATTGATTTTAAAGAAAATAGAATGTTTAGAACTAGGTTTTGTTTAAATTATGATTATACCTTAACATTACAAGAGTTAAAAAGGTGTGGAGTCTAGAGACAAGTGATGAGCAGTTTGGAGACCAATAAAAAAGAGTTAGTTTGCCTTTGAAATAAAAAAATAGAAAAATAAACCAAATACTATCAAAACATGGTAGTAGAAGGAAACCTGGAACAGCTGTGGCTGTTGCTGGGAGGAGCGTGTTTTGCATGTACTGTTATTGAGTCAGTAGGAGATGCCTTGGTCAAACGCACCTGGAAGAGCTGGTTAGCATTAGCAAAATAAGAATTTTATCTTGTCCTTTATATCAGAAATGGGGACTTTCTTATTTAAAAATTTTGAGGATACTAAATTTGTTTTGAGATTCATATGTTGCAGAAATGTATAGCCTTCGTGAATACCTTCATCAGACATGCTAAACTTGCCTGCTTGAACTCCTGGTGTCCTGAACTTCAACCTGATCCAGTTAAGACACAGACATCAGAAGACTAATTCTGTTTTTCCTTTCCCTCCTTATGTTCTATGCCCCTGTTCAGCTAGAAGAAGCTATGATTGAGTCATCTACCTGGTTCCCTGGGCTTTGGGGTTACAGAGGGTTGTTGATAGGTTGTGTTTCTAGGAAATGTAAAGTGGTCATATTTGAAATAGGGAAGAAATAGCCAGATTTAATTGTATAGCTATAGAACGCTTTATAATTTGTTATTGAGTCACAATTTCCTATTTGGTGCAGAATCTCTTTTAATACAAAATCAATGTTATCTTTGATATAAAGACCTTCTGATAATATTTACCCTGTACTGAAAATGAGTTAATTGGTATATAGACAATTTAAACTGAAAGCATTGTGTGACTAGAATTTAGTCAAGTATTTAAATATTTCTTCAGATACACAGCTTATTCTCAGAAAGTTTGCTTTGGTGTTTATATTATTAAGTTCTGAATTTTGTATCCTATATTTGTAGTAGTGATTGGTAAAAATTGAGGCTTGTGTTATAAACCATTTACATCTTAAATTGATATGCAGGAAATGAGTAAGAGCCTTTAAATTGAAAATTTGTTGTTAAAATTGGGTGTACAATAGTGTTCTTATTGATTGAAAGGTGTAGCTAATACAGGTCTGTTGTGTATACTTCAAGATCAAAAGATGAAGTTTTCTATAAACAGATCTAAGATGTTTAGACCTGTGAGTTTAGGGCCAAATTAGCAAATTCGTAGCTCTGAGTTTATTGTTAGAGTAACTTCAAGATTTTCATTAGAAATAACTGAGAGTAGTTCAGACAATAGTCCAGATTACTTTACATAGATAGTTGGTTTTCAAAAACATCAGAAATCCACAGAATATGACATTTAATATTATTTATTCATCTGGCTAGAGACCTGACTGTGACTAACAGCACCCTTTCTCAGACTCACAGAAGAGATTGAACATCATCGGAGCTGCTCCAGCTGTGGTGAGACAGCCACTGGGCAAAGTTGCCTCTTCATCTGCAGATGATGCTGTCCAAAAAGGACACACAGGCCTAGGACAAGCTTATATCTGCTGAGACAGAATAGGCAAGTCCTTAATGTTCCTGTTCTCAGACATTCACAGGCCAGAAGGCTGAAGATTGATGCTCCAACGTTTTAAAGGACTCTACAGATGTCCAGCAGTCTCTATTAATTGTCAATATTTTTGGAAGCTGTAATAGGCTTCCCATATATTCTCTATTATTCAGTCATTCCTGGATTTCTGGTGGAGTTGAAAGACTACGAAAGTTAGAAGATATGCAGTATAAGTCGTTAAGAAAACTAGTGCAGGTAGCTCAGAAAATGTTTTTATAAATAGAGAAAGAAAAAGGAAAGTTGCAGAAGGACTGTGAAAGGATATAGTGAAGAAATAGAACGTTTTAAAAGAAGAAAGTCTTTAAAGATGGAGTTTAGTTTCGAGAATCAGAAAGAATAAGAGGCTAGAGAGCGTAAGAGAGATAAGACAGGAAAGAAGAGAAGCTAAGAAGTCTGAGAGCTAATAAGGTAGTGCCTGGCAATAAAAGAGAGTTAGGAGTTCCCCTGAGAGTTATGTTGGGAGACTGCAAGGGCAGCTATAGGAATATCTGCTATGACATTGCAGCATAATGCTTACAGAGAGTTAAGAGCCGCCATTGATTTAAAAGAATGTTGCTTTTATGTAAACCATTTAAGAGTCATTACAGACTCCATGAGAGAGACTAGATCAAAGACAGGGACAGAGAAGCACAACAAAACTGGTTCAAAAGTCAGTTTAGCAAATCCCTGTGGATGACTGCTCTGGTGTCCTCCCTTGTTGGGCCCCTTTTAATTCTGCTTTTGCTGTTGACCTTAGGCCCATGCATACTTAATAGACTAGTTGCCTTTGTTAGAGAAAAATAAGTGCTGTTCAGATATTAATGTCATGCCAACAATATTCTACCTTGCAAGGCCAGGAAGATTTAAAATTTGATGATACTGATATTTAGTTCTATGATTAGAACTATGTACTAGAAGAAGTATGGAATGAAAAATATGAAAGATATAAAAATAAGTTTTTTTGTGACCCCCTACCAGACTGAGCAGAACTAAGAATGCAGGTCAGCCAGTTCAGAGCTCTGGTTCCAGGAACTTGGCTTAACTCAGAGCCTCAGGGCTCTGGTTCCTGAAACCAGCCCCACCTGGCTGAACTACAATGAGGGCCAATGAGGGCGGAACTAGGAATGAAGGTCAACTGGTTCAGGAGGCTCTCCACCCCGCAGATAGGTAGAAGAAGATTACATTCCTCTAGACAATAAATGGGCAGGATGACTTCCTCGTGACCTTGACTCAACTAGAGTGGGTCTCTATAGAATCTTCCACTGCTTTTATGTTATGTATCCTTGGTAACCCCCTCACCTTCCCACCCTCCACCCTGTTTGTGGTTTTTCCCTTTAAATACCCCTTACTCTTTGTGCTCTGGGTCAAACTCCACTGGCTTGTTAGACTATGAGTTCGACCCCAGATCTGGCTTCCACTGAATAAACCTCGTGTGATTGCAGCAAGATCGGTCTCTCATGAGTTATTGGGTGGTGGTCATGTCATCCTGAGACTTGAGTGAGGGTCTCCCCTACTCTGGGGGTCTTTCACAATCCATTAGCAAAACAACCAACCAACCATTACCCTGCTTTAAATAAACAGTGTTTGTTCAATACTAAATTCATTTTGATTGCCTATTCTTGATGTTAAGTTACATTACTTTTATTCCCTGAATATAAACATGAACTCTGGGCCCTATTCCTATTAATTAAAGTACTATTTGAATCTGTAATATGCAGGAGGTACCACATTAGGGTAGTAATATTTCAGGTTCTTTGAAGCATTACTTTCTATATTGGTAGTTTAAATTTAGGGAACAAGACCATCTAAAAGTGTTGCTTATAACCTCCATCTAGATATTGCATCAGAAGTCATTTACTTTGCATCATTATTGATCTGAGAATATAGAGTCTTGATATAGTTTCTTCAAAAAATTCTATGAAGCTTATTTCTAATCAAGATTTTTCATGGTTGGTTAAAAAATTTAATTCTTAATAATTTTGAAGCAAACTGACTTTCCTAACATAATACAAAAAATAGTTGGAGTTTAATAGTCTACTCGATTATTGGTTAATATGTGATCTAACATATAGAAAATTTTCTCTCATTTACCTTATGTTTGGTTTTGAAGTTTTCTTAATAATTAGGGGTTTTTTCCTCCCTCACATTGTAGGAAAAATGTTTAATGAATCAAAGTAAACTTTGTCATTTAGAGACCTACTTGAAGTTCCTTCATGCCTAGAGTGTCCTACAGTGTTGCTGGTCCAGGTCCATCTAGCAGCAAGCACTCAGCAGAGCTCAACTGTAAGGGTAGCAGAAAAACATGGAGAAATATCTTATTTAAAACTTCATGCAGAAAACAAAAAAAGTAACGGAATACTAAAGAAAAATGCTAAAATATTGTGGCTCCAAAACCCCACACATTTTAAAAGAAAGATACCTCTTTAGTATAAACTGTTACATTCAAATTACTTGCAATGTGAAACAGCTGAGATGTTCTATATCATTATCATGAATAAAGAAGTAAATATGTAAATTCCTTCTTGAAAACAGAATTGAGGCGTTGGCTTTCTTTATTAAAACAGATATAAATGTATATTAAAGGGGAACTTTGCATCGACGATCTTGCAGGTGTATTTTCCCTCAAGAATTTTCAATTTAGTGTACACTTACCTTTAGTTAAAAGTGATTTGTTATCCCTCACATACAATCTATTCACTCATGTGTATGCAAATGTAGGAGACTAATAATAATGTCTGTCTTAATATGATTGCTGTGAAGAGACAACTTGATCATGACAAATCTTATAAAGGACAACATTTAATTCGGGCTGGGTTACAATTCAGAGGTTTAGTCCCTTAACATCATGATGGAAAGAATGGCAGTGTACAGGCAAACACTGTGCTGGAGAGGAGCTGAGAGTTCTTTATCTTTATCAATAAGGAGCAGAAGTGAAGATTGAGACACACAGGTCAGACTTGAACTTCTTAGACCTCAAAACCTACCCTAAGTGACTCACTTCCTCCAATAAAGCCACACCTTCTAATAATGCCACTCCTTATGTACTGTGCCAAGAATTCAAATGCACGAGTCTGTGGGCCATCATTAGTATTGAAAATACCACAATGTCTTGTATTACTCAGCAAGCTCACAGGCCAGCATGTCACACCAATTACTTTGGCAGCTAGCAAGTTCCTGTAGAAATCTGTGGAAAAAAATACAAACATGCCCTCTTCCCCAAATTAAATACCTGATCAGGATTATGCCATATGCCAATAATGAGTGTGCCTAGTTGTAGGATGCTATAGACACTCAGCAAAGAGTTCCTTGGCTTCCAAATTTTAAAATTTTTAAGATAAAAAGGAATTATTTAAATAATGTGCACAGGGATAAAATTCTCTCTTTTTTGTTTCTTAAAAGCCAAATTTTTCAGAGTGAGAAATGCACATTCAACAATTCTTTATCCCTGAGAATTATAAGGAATCCCAGTAATATGGGTAACATTAAATTGTTGACCAAACATCTCAAATGCTTGACTGTAATAGCCAGTTCCATTATCTGTTTTAATCTGATTAGGAACACCAAGCATAGAAAAATAATGTAGGCAATGACCAATTACATTTTTAATTGCTTTTCTTATTAAGGCAATTGCAAGTAGAAAGCCTGAAAAGGTATCAATAGTCATATGTGGATTTTTTAATTTTTCTAAAATCAGAAATATGAGTATCCATTTGTAATAACTGATTAAGTATGAATCCTTGAGAATTAACACCATTATGTGGTACAGGCAGAAACTGAGGACATTAGGAACAAGTCTCTATATTTTGACATGCACATTCTCTAAAAATACCAAATCATTATCTCAAGCCAGTACTATTTCGATGATGTAAAGAATGAGATTATATGACTAATTTTTCTTGTTTAAAATCTATAATCTGCCTGGTATGCAAATCTGCTGTGACATTGCCTTAAGGGGTCTTGTCTAGGCAATCTAATACGAGCACTTAAATGTCCAAAGACAATCCTTTAACAGTACTTTCTCTTAACTTGGGTTGTACGTGCATAAACAATTGCAAAATTTGAGAATTAGCATTATCTATAAACAGAACAATTTTAAGCAACTATAAGCCCTGGGCTATATATATTGGTTATCAGTATATAAATTAAAAGTTTAATTTTAGCACTTTAAAAATAGTGACTACAGCACATAGTTCAATTATTTGTGCTGAAGTAGAGGGAAACATATGAGAATAAACAAATGATTCAATCACATATACTTTTCTCTCTTAGAAGGGCTGTAGACATATTCTTTATGGGATAGATACATAAATTTACAGGAAATATAAAAACATGCATAGAAGCAAATTTTAACAATTTGTCTTTTGGATAATGATTATCAATTTTACCTAAAACGCTTACTATGCAATATGCCAAATATCAATCAATATTCTGCAATAACCAATTTAATTGCTATTTGAAACACGGAATAGATGTCTCATCAGGTTTTTAAGACATTCTTTCCAAAATACTTTCATGATTCTATCCTACAATTGTTTATTAATACCACAACAGCTTCATAATTGGATGTTAAAATTTTTCTTGGAGATTAAGAAAGATGAATCCACATTAATGCTCTCTTTTTCCAAAGAATTGTTGTGTGCACATTGAGTAACAATAACTAGCATTTGAATACAATTGATTACAACTGATAATTGATTACAGAAGCTTCCTCTACTTTCTGCAAAGCTAGTTGTCTTTCACCAGTTAATTTGCATCCCCCTTGACAACATCCAACAAAGGCGTAAGTCCTCCTGTGGTGAGCTGAAGTTAAGGTCTTAGCCAATAAACATCTGTAAGCTTTTGAAAATAATTTGAAGTAAGCAAACCATCTTTTCTTTCTTGAATTTTCTTTACCACACTTTTTCTGAGACCCCAGATATTGTAAAAGATATTGCCTCTGAATCTTTTCTGGAGCAACAACAACTCCAAATTTTCTAAAGCTTCTTTTTGTATAAGAACAAAGGTAGTAAAATTCCCCTTCAGAGAGATTAGCTAATAGTAAAATACTCTCCACATAATAAACAGTATACATTGAAAATCTAAAGTCCTAGTTTCTTCTATTGAAGCAGAGACCAGAAAAAAAATAACATACTATAAGGCTATTAGCCATTCCTAAAGGCAAAACTTTCCAATGATTATAAACTCGCTAGAAGCAAACCCTTTACAATTTCCCAGGATGCAGAGGAAAAAACAACCTTCCAAATATACACTCATTCTATATGGAGTAGGTAGGCCAGATTGTAATGCCTCTACAAGTTCCACAGCCTCATTTGACTTTTTATAAATCTTGAGTTTATACTTTGTTTTGAATAAAACTTGGATAGATTTGAAATAATGCTGTTTTGTCTTAAAAATAATTCCCCAGAGGCAAGGAGAGGTCAAGCCACCAAAACTTCTTTAGGCAGGGTTGGCAAAACAAAAGAAATGCCTCACAAGCCTTGTTGAAGCTGCTCTAAGATTTGCATTAACTCAAATGTAAATATTTCTTAATCTGAGTATACCACTTAAGTCCAGACCTAAAGTGAGTGCAGTGAGGAGAGATTCCAGGGGAGCAATTATACTATCTCTCTATGCCTTTAATTTTTGGACAGTCTTTCCTAAGATGATTTATACTTAAAATATTCTTTGTAACCTTGGTGCTTTGAAAGCATTGCTTGTATGTACTGTAGTCCCCTGCAAGGCAGCAAACAAAGCTAAACCCTGATTGTATGAGGGTCTAATTTTTGTACAAAGATGAATATATTCAAATAAGTCTGTCTTTGCTTTGTATGGCCAGATGGCCGCAGAGACCTATATTAGTGTTCCTATAAGACAATTGTGTAACAAATGGAACCCCTGCTTAAGGGTCTCTGAAAATTCTACTAGCTGTTTTTAGTAGTACAATCTCCTTGAAACAGTTCATCAGGAGCCTGTTTGATACCAAATAAATTCTCACTGAAATCTCCTTCCCAAACTTGGGGGGGG
>JADRCD010194378.1:0-12845 GCA_019843815.1 Montemys delectorum | reverse complement strand
ATTGAGCATTTTTAGTATTTCTCAACCATATAGAAATTCTTCTGTTGAGAATCATTTTTAAATCTGTATCCCATTTTAAATTGGATTATTTGATTTGTTGATGTATACTTTCTTGGGTTCTATATATTTTGAACATTATCCTATGTTGAATGTTGAGTTAGTGAAAATCTTTCACACTCTACAGAATTTTACAGTCATATTGAGAGTGTCCTTTGCCTTAAAGAAGCTTTTCAGTTTTATGAGGTCCCCTTTATGAACTGTTGATCTTAGTGCCTGTGCTATTGATATTCTATTGTCTCCTGTGCTAGTCCATTCAAAGGTATGTCCTATTTTCTCTTCCATAAGGTTCAGTCTATCTAGTTTTATGTTGAGGTTTTTTATTTACCTGGACTTAAGTTTTGTGCAAGATGGTAAATATGGATCTATTTGCATTCTTCCACATGTACACATCTAGTTAGACCAGCTCAGTTTGTTGAAGATGCAGTCTTTTTTATGGTGTGCTTTTTTGGTTCCTTTATCAAAAGTCAGGTGTCCACGGGTGTACGGATTTATGTTACAGTTTTCAATTTGATTCTATTGACCGATGTATCTGTTTTTATGTCAAAACCATGAGGTTTTATTACTATATTTCTGTAGCACAACTTGAAATCAGAATAGTCAGACCTCTAGAAGTTCTTTTATTGTTCAGGATGGTTTTTAGCTATCCTGGTGTTTGTTTGTTTTTGGTTTTGTTTTTCTATATGAATTTGAGAATTGTCCTTTTGAAGAGTTGTGATGGAATTTTGATAGGGATTACATTGACTCTGTAGTTAGGATGGCCACTTTTACATGAGCATGGGAAATCTTTCCATCTTCTGATATTTTCTTCAATTTCTTTCTTCGAAGATTTAAAGATTTTATCATTCTGGTGGTTTGAATGAAAATGACCCCCATAGACTCATAGGGAATGGCACAATTAGGAGCTGTGTCCTTGTTAGCTTAGGTGGAGCCTTGTTGGAGGAAGTGTGTCACTGGGGGTGAGTTTTGGGGTTTCAGATGCTCAAGCCAGGCCCACTGCCTCTCTTTTCCTGCTGCTTGAAGTAGAACTCTAAGCTACTTCTCCAGCCCCATGTCTGCCTGCTTGCCACTATACATCTTGCCATGATGATGATGGACTAAAACCTTTGAACTGTAAGCCAGTCCCAATTAAATGCTTTTCTTTGTAAGAATTACCATGGTACTGGTGTCTCTTCACAGTAATAAAAACCCTAAGGCAATCATACACATATTTTTCTTGTTTGGTTCCAGTTACTCTAAGATATTTTATTATTTGAGATTATTATGAAAGGTGTTGTTTTCCTGATTTATTTCTCAGTCCATTTGACATTTGTACATAGGAGGGAAACTGATTTTTGTGAGTTAGTTTTGTATCCAGCTACTTTGTTGAAAATTTTTATTAGCTATATGAGTTCTCCTGTGAAATCGTTTGGTTGGGAGACTTTTAATGATTGAGCCTATTTCCCTAGGGCTTACTGGTCTATTTAATTGTTTATCCAATCTGGCTTTAACTTTAGTAAGTAGTACCTTTTGAGAAAAGCATTTTTTAGATTTTTCAATTTGGTGGAGTACAGACTTTTTAAACTATGTCCTTATGATTCTCTGGATTTCCTTGGTGTTTGTTATGTTCCACTTCTAGTTTCTGACTTTGTTAATTTGAATGTTCTCTCCTTGCCTTTTAGTTAGTTTATAAGGGTTTGTCTGTCTTGTTGATTTACTCAATGAACCAGCTTTTTGTTTCATTGATTCTCTGTCTTGTTCTGTTTGTTTCTATTTTATTGATTTCAGTCCTGAGTTTGATTATTTTCTGCTGTCTCCTCCTCTTGGATATGTTTGCTTCCTTTTGTTCTAGACCTTATAAAGTATGTTGTTAAATTGCTAGTATGAGATCTGTGTAGGTTTTTTGCTTTTTTTTTTTTTAATGTAGGTACTTAGTACTATGAACTTTCTTCTTAGAACCATTTTCATTGTTTCTCATAGGTTCGGGTTTGCTGTGTGTTCATTTTCATTAAATTCTAAGATGTCTTTAATTTCTCTCTCTCTCTCTCTTTCTTTCTTTCTTTCTTTCTTGACAATTTTTTTTCATTCAGTAGATAGTTGTTCAGTTTTCAGAAGCTTGTGAACTTTCTGTTGTTGATATTCAGCTTTAATCCATGGTAGTCTGATAGGATTCAGGGAGTTATTTCAATTTTCTTGTACCTATTGAGACTTGCTTTGTGTCTGAGTATGTGCTCAATTTTGAAGAAAGTCCCTTGAGGTGTAGAGAAGAAGGTATATTCTTTTCTGTTTGGGTGCAATGTTATGTTAGATCTGTTTGGTTTTCTAACGATTGTTAGCTCCAGCATTTCTCTGTTCTAGTTTTTGTCTAGATGGCCTGTCTATTGGTGAGAGTAGGGTATTGAAGCCTTCCACTATCGGTGTGTTAGGGTCAATATGTGATTTTAGCTGCCATAGTGTTTCTTTTATAAAAGTGGGTGCCCTTGTGTTTGGGACATCAATATTTAGAATTGAAATGCTCTCTTGGTGGGTTTTCTTTGATGAGTCTATAGTTTTGTTCCTCATCTCTTTTGATTAATTTTGATTTGAAGCCTATTTTGTTAGATATCAATATGTCTATACCAGCTTGCTTCTTAGTTCCATTTTCTTGGAATATCTTTTTCCAACATGTTGCCAAGAGGTAATGTCTATCCTTGATGTTGAGGTGTGTTTCTTGACTACAACAGAAGAATGGATTCTATTTTCACATCCATTCTGCTAGTCTGTCTCTTTTTTATTGAGGGAATTGAGATCATTAATATTGAAAAATCTCAATGAGCAATGTTTAATTCATTCTTGTTAGTTTTTGCTGTTCCTATTGTTGTGGCTACTGCTGGTAGGGGTAGTGGTTTGTGTGTGTGTTTGTGTGTGTGTGTGTGTGTGTGTGTATGTGTGTGTGTTTTTTCCTTCTTTGATTTTGCTGGTTTGAGATTATTTATTCCTTGTGTTTTCATGGATGTAGTTAAGGTCCTTGCTTTGAGGATTTTCTTTTAGCACTTCTGTGGGGCTGGATTTGTAGACAGATATAGTTTAAATTTACCATTATCATAGAATACTTTGTTTTCTCCATCTATGGAAACTGAAAGCTTTTTTGGGAATAATGGTCTGGGCTGGCATCAGTGGTCTCTTAGAATCTGCAATAAGTCTACACAGCATCTTCTGGCCTTTATAGTCTTCACTGAGAAGTCAGGTGCAATTCTAATAGCCTTGTATTTACATCTTCCTTGTTTTTTTTTTTTCCTCTTCCAGGTTTAATATTCCACCTTTGTTCTGTCCATTTAGTGTTTTGATTGTTACATGCTGAGGGGACTTTGTTTCTATGGTGTTCTGTAAGCTGTTTATATCTTTATAGGCATCTCTTTCTTTGAGTTAGGAAATTGTTCTTCTATGAACATTTTTTTTTTTAACATTTTGTTGAAATTTTTTTCTGGACCTTTGAACTGGTATTCTTCTTCTTCCTCTAGTCATATTATTTTTAGGTTTGGTTTGTTCACAGTGTTCCAGATTTCCTGGATGTTTTGTATTATGAGATTTTAGATTTGACATTTTCTTTGACTGATGTATGATTTTTTCTATTGTATCTTCGACACCTGAAATTCTCTCTTCTATCTCTTGTATTCTGTTGGTGAAGCTTGCTTCTGTAATTCCTGTTTGATGTTTTAAAATTTTCTTTTCCAGAATTCCCTAGTTTGTATTTTCTTTATTGATTCTATTTCTATTTACAGGTCTTGAACAGTTTAATTCATTTTCTTCTACTATATATGTTTTCTTGGATTTCTTTATTTTCTCTTTAAAGGATATCTATTGTGATAAAAAAAAGGTTTTTTTTTTTAAGGTCTTTTACTTGTGCCTTAGCTAGGTTTGAATATTCAGGATCTGCTGGGGTAGGATAGCTGGGTTCTAGTAGACACATAGTGCCCTGGATGTTGTTGATTGTGTTTTTATTCAGGCATCCCAACATCTGGGATTCAGAAAATTATAGGTCTAGATGCTATTTTCTGGATTTGTCTTTGCTGGGTGAGTGTTTTGTTCCTTGGTTTCTGTTTCCTGTTTAGGTTTTCAGAGTGTAATGCCTGTATTTCCTGGAATGAATTTTTTTTTTTTTTTTTTTTTTTTTTTTTTTTTTTTTTTTTTTTTTTTGGATCTGATAGTTTCAGCCACTGGATATTGGGAGCTGACACTTAGGAATGGCAGGGGTCTAAAGAGATTCACAGAAGGGAGGAGAATAGAGTGTTCAACCAGGATCTGCTTATATTGTCTTCTTGGAATTGGGGGAGACAGTGAAGAAGGTCTGCTATAGGACCAGGGATGAGACTTGAGGGTTGAATCTAGAGGAACAAATGGAGAAGGGAAGATCTACAGACAGCCTATCTTCTTCCTGGCACAAGTAGTTTGTGGGCTAGCAGGGAGTACCTGCAGGAGTTGGAGGCTGGGGTTCTCTGCTGGGGTCTGACTGTTTAATCTTGCCACATATTATCTATTAACTACTCATATACTTTGTGAGACCTGTTGCTTGTAAGACAGACTACCTTTGCTAGACCCTTTCAGGAACTGAGCATTGCGGGTCTGCAGTTATCCTCATTTATCTTTGATACTGATCTGTTCTGTCATGACAGCACAGAGAGAAGTTTTATCCACCCCTGTATTTCTAAAAGTGCCTCCTTGGCTGATGAGGGATTGATTTCACTGACAGAGTGTGACTGCTTATTAATTAGAGATGGATTGACATGGGCTATCCTTACCATGACCCATTTCACTCTGCCATCAAGTCCAACACAGAATCCATTTCCCTGAATGGTAGAGCACCTGCTGTTGTGTAGATAAGAACCCTTCTAACCCACCTAGCCTATTTGCTTCTTATCCCCTACCATCCTAAAAAAAAACTTTTAAAGGAAGATCACTTTTTGTCTGTTAGAGGAACTGGAGAAACATTCTCAGAAGATCTAACAATGACAGTAATATAGATAAATTAAAGCATACTTCATGTTGCCATTCAGTGGGGCAGTTTACGGACGTAGCTCCCTGTGGCCATTAAAAACACTATTTATCTCCAACTTGCCATCTGCCTGCTACTTCTGGGCCTGCCTGTGGTGTTAGCAAAGTGCTTAGTCTCTGCGGCCAAGTTCCCTCCAGCAATCCCATGACACTGGGGGAGACTCTTATGGGAAGAAGGCAATTTATTTTAGCAGAACAACCACATGGCTAACTACACACGGCAATTATACAAAGCAAATGTATCAACTTCTGCCATGGGAGGCAGGAGTTCCCTTCTGGTCATCAATAATGAATATTCTTCAGTAAGTAGGGAAACATTTACCAAATAAGATGGCTTGTTATGGATGGGTCTCCAGGACAGCTGAGAAACTGTGTGGCCATTGAGGAAAGAGCTAAGCCAAAGGAGCTGTCGCTGCTGTTGCCTGACCTTGCTACGTTGTTCTGGAAGTGTCCTGAAACCAGCAGAAGAGGTGACCCTTTGACTCTTTGTGCAGAATGTCTTGTCCACAAAGATGTGGCTTGTTTTTTTTTCTGTATTGAGACTCCATTGCTTCCTTTCCTGGCAGCTGCATAATTGGGAATGCCGTGAAATCAAAGGAGGAGGAAGTAAATTAGAGTCGGGAAGTGTCTAGTTGATGTACTGCTGTGTTGGGGTGGGAGTTCTGGGCACATTCAGTTTTTTCATGAGCACCCTCTTCCATGGCACCCACCATTAAAACTCCTTGTTCTTGCACTCCTGGGATATTCTGGAACTCTCTATAGGCCCCTATGTGCATGGAAGCCTAGACTGTAATGCTCTATAGTTACTTCTTCAGGGGATGCTTTTGCAGCTGTTTAAGTGAGTTCAGTCCCTCAAAGGGTGTTGATATTTTAATACCTCTGGGTGGTACTTCATATGTAGAGACAGCAGGCTTTGCAGAACACTCAAAGCCCTGGGAAAGCTCTTGGGTCTTAGTCACCTTGCTCACATATGGGATGTGGTTAGAACAGATGTGGACCATGCTTGCTTAAATGCACTTTTGTACTCAGGACAGCTTGCCACTGGCCATCGCCTAATTAATATTCAACACCCTAATGAGTACCTATGAGGAGGTGAGTATTCTCATTTTTTTACAAAGTGATGCCTTCAGGCAATGACAGAATAATAACATGATAAACTCCAAAGTCTGAGGCAGAGACTTCATTTTGGATGGGCTGTTCACAGGGCGGGATGGTAGACTAATAATGGTAACACAGAGCTATTAATAACAGTGTGATGAAACCTGTGGCTTCTCGGCTGGCCCAGGCTGCAACCTCACTCCAATGTTTTACCAGATTCCATTAAAATTCTGGTCTACTTCATCATACTTTCATGAATTAAATGCACGTATGCATCTCTTCCAATAAACCACAAAGGACACAATGCTGAGAATCAATTTGGCAATGGTATGCTGTTTCTGAACTTTTAAAACTTTACTAAGCTGTTAAAAATTTAGTTCTGAGCCAAAAAGATGGTCAGGCCAAATAAGTCTCATGACCCAAATTCAGTCCCTGGAACCCATATAAAGGTTGAAGGAGAGACCCAATTCCACAAGGTTACCCTCTGACCTGCACATGGGTGTTGTGGCATGCCATTATTGTGGTTGGGGTATGACATATCTCTCATAGAATCACAGGATTAAACACTTGGTCCTTAGTTGGTGATGCTATTTGGGGAGGTTGTGAAACTTTAGGAGATGGTGACTTACTGGAGATAGTACCCTGGGAGTGGGTTTGGAGGTTTTATATAGCGTGGCATTTGCTTCTCTGCATCCTGAGTGCATCTGCAATGTGGTCAGCTTTCACTTGTATGGTGATCTGTTTCTATGCCTCCTCCTTATCCCTTCCTAGTTGAAGCTATTGTTTTATCTGTAATTAAGTACATAACTTTTTTATTGATTTAAGTTTTATTGCATTATGATGAGAAAACTTACATGACTTCAATTTATCTGAATTTGTTAACACTTAAAAACATATTTTAAGTAAATAGGATTGCATCACATTCTTGTTTCTCTTTTGTACCCCAACTCCTCCCAGAGATCCCCCTTCAATACCTACAATATATTTTTTGTCATATTCTTTAAAATTTATAAAATATTATAACAATAAAAATGAGTATTATAAAAGTTGTTTGATATAAAACAACAATCAATTTAACAGTCTTATGTAGATGCTTGTCTACGGCAATACTGAAAATACATACGTTTTTCTCAATATAAATTTTAAATAACTCCATGGATTCCTGGATGTTTTGGGTTAGGAGCTTTTTGCTTTTTGTATTTTCTTTGACTGTTGTGTCAATGTTTTCTATGGTGTCTTCTGCCTCTGAGATTCTCTCTTCTATCTCTAGTATTCTGTTGGTGATGCTTGCATCTATGACTCCTGATTTCTTTCCTAGGTTTTCTATCTCCAGGGTTTTCTCTCTTTCTGATTTCTTTATTGTTTCTATTTCTATTTTTAGATTCTGGATGGTTTTGTTCATTTCCTTCACCTTTTTGATTGTGTTTTCCTGTAGTTCTTTAGGGATTTTTGTGTTTCCTCTTTAAGGGCTTCTAGCTGTTTACCTGTGTTCTCCTGTATTTCTTTGAAAGGATTATTTATGTCTTTCTTAAAGTCCTGTATCATCATCATGAGAAGTGATTTTAGATCTGAATCTTGCTTTTCCGGTGTGATGGTATGTCCAGGACTTGCTATGGTGGGAGAGTTGGTTTCTGATGATGCCAAGTAACCTTGGTTTGTGTTGCTTATATTCTTATGCTTGCCCCACACCATCTGGTTATCTCTAATGCTACTTGCCCTTGCTAAATCTGACTGGAGCCTATCCTTCCTGTGATCCTGGTTGTGTCAGAACTCCTCAGAGTCCAGCTGTCTCTGTGATCCTGTAATTCTGGGATCCTGTGATCCTGGGCTTGTTAGAGTGCCTGGGAGTGGAACTTCCTCTGCGTGTTGTGGGACTGGCTCCGGAGTTTGAGCCCAAGGTCTACAGGACATGACTTTTTAAAAAATTATTTTAAACCAATCAATATCAAGAGGCAATTGCTTGTAAAGAGCTGAGCTGCATTTAGTCTCTTTTCCTCAAGAATTTACTATCCAATGGGAAATACAAAGACCTAGTCAATTGTCCTTCAGGCTTATCAGTGCAAAAAAGTTAAATATCTGGACACCTTATAGTGTTGGGTAGTAAGAAAGGTTTTTTAAGTAAATCATGTCAAATGATAGCTAAACTAATAGCTAAAGGACAAATAGAAGTCACCCAGAGAAAGCCAGGGGCTTGAAGCAGGCACAGAGGACACAAGGGCTGCCATTTTGAAATTTCAGAGTACAGTATGTGAAACATTGTTGACACCAAGCAGCTCAGTTGTATACATCAACTGTACCTCATAGAAAGACACCTGGTCACCCTTCTACACCTTTAGAAGTGAGATCTTCATGTTCTGGAAAAGCAAACTTCTCCTGACAAGAAGAGCTAGATATGGAATCAAGTTGGTATTTCCCATTTTACTCAGAACACTTCTGGGGAAAGGTTGCAAATATGACATGATTACTAATATATGTAATACTCAATAGTCTTAATCTGCTCTTAATTCTGTAACAAAGATCCTGATGCTAGGCCCTCTATTAGTAGCATACATTTATTTATTATGTTTATAAATCCTGAAAAGCACTGCTAGATCCAGTGTCTTATGCTTTCGAGATGGCGTTTTGTTTCTAGGTATTCAATATGGAGGAAGACAGAAGGGCAGCCAAGAGGGCAAATTCTCACAAAACAAGATACGGAAAAGCTGAACTGGTCAAAACTAGCCTGAGTTTGATAGTGAGCTCTTGTTTAACAAAACCAAACAATCATGATAGCAACAAAAGATCAAGCTGGTCTTTTTGACCCCTTATTACACAAGGAGCCAGTCTTGTCGCTTCGGCAGAGCCAAGTCAGTCTAGCTACAACAGTGGAGCCACACCAGCCCAGCCACATCACAGGAGCCTTTCTAAGAGCCTTCCTCTTCCTACCGTTATCTCAGTTTCTGTCTGAGTTCTGGAGAAGACACAATATTCAAGTCATTGCAGGAAGCTAATAGAATGAAATGAATACAATAAATAAACCCAACAAATGATATAGGAACAGTGCTCTAACTCTAGGAAATATCTAGAAATGGAAGCCTCCAGAAACTGATGCTGGGTCTAATATGAACAGCTTTTTAAAACAAGTTCTACAGAGCTAGCACATAAGTAAAACTCAGAAAAAAGAAAAGTCTCTTTAGCCTTGCCGACTCTCATTCTCCACTGTGCAAACAGAGCACACTGCCTGGGAGGGGACACACCTTCCTTGAATAGATGCTCTATTCTGACACCATGGACGGTCTGCTTTCTACGACTGAAAGGAGACATGGTGTGTAAAAACCACCAGGAATTCCATTTCCCAGTAGCCAACATGGCTTTAACATAATGAGAAAAGAAAAGAAATAAACCCACAAAGGATGGTGATGATCTAACACACAGTGTGGTGGGTGGATGAGGAAGTTCCCCTGTGTATTCAGCTTTGGAGCACACAGTCCCCTGTTGGTGGGAGCCTTGGTGGGAGAAGAGCATCACTGAGGGCAGGTTCTGACTGTCACAATCTCATTCTACTTCCTGTCTACTCCTTCAGCTTTCATGTTTGTGGCTTACAGCTTGCTGCCATGCTTCTCTGCGGTGATGGACTCCCCAGTACACACAGAAAAAGCTGGGTGAGTCCACGTGGACCTGTAATTCCAGAGCTCTGAGTGGGAAAAACTGGAGCAGCCATGAGGTTTCCTGACCACCAGGCTGGTTCAACCAGAAATCCTGTCTCTGAAATCAGGTGGGACACGATCCAGCAGACACACAGTGTCCTCCTCTGGCCTCACATGGGCAGGTGAAACCACACACACATGTTCACAAACACCACAAACACTAAAATAAAAAGACCACAAAGTAATCTCACTACACTTTAATTAAACCATCTGAAATGAGACTGCTGCCAACAGCAAATGGAGACAAGAATACAGAGAAAATGGATCTTTCATACTCTGTGGAAGGAGATGCAAAATGAAGGACTGCTCTGCAAGATCATCTGGCAGTTTTAAAAATAAGCAACAACACAAGTCCCTACAACGCTCACTTAGCATATGATCCAGCCATGGCTGTTCCCACTGTTTATTCCAGAAAAATGAAAACTTCTGTCCATCAAAGTCTGTATACACATTGTGCTCATAGAAGTTTTATGTATAACAGAAGTAATCAAATTATCCCATGGTAGGTATGATACAGGTCACAGAATGTCACGTAATGCCACCCAGCAGGGAGACGGCAACTTGATGATCTAGGGAGGTGCCAGTCAAGAAAAGCCAATCTCAAAAAGTCTGGGACTTAGTTCCTTTTTCTGTTGCTGTAAGAAAATGACTCTGGAAAAAGCAAGATAAAGGAGAAAAGCTTTCGCTTAACTCAGTTCAAGGTAAATTCCTTAAGTGAAAGCACTCAGGGCAGCTGGGGCTTGAGGTAGCTGCTCACACTTTGTCCACAGTCTGGCTACAGAGAGGAGAATGCTTCCTTCTGAGTGCTTAGTCTCTTTGATTTTTCATAGCCTGGGGTCCCCTGCCTTGGGATCAGTCTTCTCACAATTAAGATGGGCCTTCCTATATGGAATGATAAAATGGTCCCCATATGCATGACCAGAGGCCCATCCCCCAGATAACTCTATGTTCTGCCAATTGACAGCAAGTGACCATCACAACCACGGACCGCCAGAGGGTTTTTATTTAACATTTTCAAAATGATGCAGATTTGGAGATAGATTGTGAGTTGACCTCTTACATCTGCAGATTCTATACCTTGGATTCCACCAATTGTGGATTGAAAATATGTTTTAAAGTATCATATCCCAACAGAACATGTGCAGTCTCCTTTCTTGTCATTATTCATTAAATAATATACTACAACTACCCGCATAGCATTTGCATGTGCTGTATATCGTAAGTATGCTTAGATAACTGTAGATTATAGGCAAATGTGCGACTTTAAGTAAGAGCTAAATATTGGAATTTGTTTTCCTTGGAGGAATTTCAGAGCCAATACTTGTCAAGCAGGAGAAAAACCATCTTTTAGGGGGTTTAGGGATGTAGGGAAGGCCCACATGAGTAGGAAGGGTAACATGAGGGGATCCTTATAGCAGGGTACACGTCTCTGTGGTGGTCATGGTTATGGTTGGCTACACTAATGAGAAGATGCATGGGTATCCATGGACTTGATGCTATGTTGGTCTTCTGACCCTGTGCTTTGTGGGTATAAGCTAATGTAACAATGCGAGAAATAGCATAGGAGCTTGAAGAGGACCTGGGGCCTTCTACACTATCTCTACAACTTCCCATGAGTTGAGAGTTTTCTCAAAGTGCTAGTAGTAAGTAAGTATAGATATGCATACATGTACTTTATTTTTTTCTTTTTTTATTACTAGATATTTTCTTTACATTTCTTTTTTTATTTAAATATCTTTTTTTAGATTTATTTTATTTATTTATTTTATGTGTATGAATACACTGTAGCTGTACAGATGGCCGTGAGCCATCATGTGTGTGGCTGCTGGGAGTTGAACTCAGGACTTCTGCTTGCTCCAGCCCCACTTGCTCCGGCATAATACACTATAGCTGTCTTCAGACACACCAGAAGAGGGTGTCAGATCTCATCACGGATGGTTGCGAACCACCATGTGGTTGCTGGGATCCGAACTCAGGACCCTGGGAAAGAGAAGTCAGTGCTCTTACCTGCTGAGTCATCTTGCCAGCCCTCTTTATTTACATTTCAAATGTTATCCGTTCTCCTGGTTTCCCCTCCAAGAACCCCCATCCCATCCCCCCTCCCCTGCTCACTAACTCACCCCCTCCCGCTTCCCTGTCTTGGGATTCCCCTACACTGGGGCATCCAGCTTTCTCAGGACCAAGGGCCTCTCATCCCATTGATATCTGACAAGTCCACCCTCTGCTACATAGGCAGCTGGAGCCAGGGTCCCTCTATGTGTACTCTTTGGTTGGTGGTTTAGATCCTGGGAGCTCAGGGGATACTGGTTGGTTCATATTGTTGTTCCTCCTATGGGCCTGAAAGCTCCATGCTTCTTTAGCTCCTTGGGTCCTTTCTCTAGCTTCTCCTTTGGAGACCTTGTGCTCAGTCTAACGGATGGCTGAGAGCATTCACGTCTGAATATGTCAGGCACTGGCAGAGCCTCTCAAGAGACAGCTATATTAGGCTCCTGTCAGCATGCACTTGTTGGCATCCACAATAGTGTCTGGGCTTGGTGACTGTATATGGGATGGATCCCCAGGTGGGGCAGTCTCTGGATGGCCTTTCCTTCAGTCTCTGCTCTACACTTTGTCTCTGTATCTCCTCCCATGGGTATTTTGTCCCCCCTTCTAAGAAGGACCGAAGTATCCATACTTTGGTCTTCCTTCTTCTTGAGCCTCATTTGGTCTATGAATTGCATCTTGGGTATTCCAAGCTTCTGGGCTAATACACACACACACACATATATATTTTTATATAAACAAAGCAAAACAAAAGATTTCTATACATCAATTTGGAAAACACATTAAAACTTGATACTCACTGGTTGTGGTGGCATACACCGGGTAGGATTTGCTGAAGGAGGCAGAGGCAGGAGGATCATGAGTTTGAGGCCAGCCTGGGCTACAAAAGTTGATACTCTTAAGTTTGGGAAAGTTCTTGAGAAGGATGGCCAGGAGTCCTGCCAGAGAAAC
>JADRCD010194374.1:0-19739 GCA_019843815.1 Montemys delectorum | reverse complement strand
TCTCTCTCTCTCTCTCTCTCTCTCTCTCTCTCTCTCTCTCTCTCTCTGTCCTCTCTCTTTCTTCACCTGGCCCAGGATTTATTAGAATGAATAACAGACTGTGGTCCAGCTAGCTAACCCAGTGAAGCTAGATGTCTCAGTTGGTCTTCATTATGTCAGAATCCCAAGGAAATAGTCCAGTTAAGAAAGGAACTTTCTCAACAGGCAGACCAAGAGAGAAAGCTTCCTTCTTCTATGTGCTTATATAGGATTCCAGATTAAAGATGGGTCTTCCCATCTCAAAGATATGGATTAAAGGCGAATATCTTCACCTAAAAGATCCAGATTAGAAGTAGATTTTCCCATTTCAAATTAATCAAAAATCTTTCACAAGTGTACACTTGTAGTTTGTGTGTGTGTTTTAGCTCATTACCAGTATAATCAAGATGACAACCAAGAATAGCCATCACATTAGACATGCTGACTCCATAACTGGCCATTGGGAATAACGTCACAGTAAACATGGCCTATAAATTTTTCTTTTGTATGCTAAAAGAAAGTGAATTTATTTCATTGAGAAATAAATTGATGAGTGAGATGGATGGATTGCATGACAGTTTCACTTGTAAATATTTGTCTTACTGCATATTGTTGCTGTACAGTGACTGTGCTTGGTGATATTGAAGAGAGTATATTTTTTTCACTGACTGCAGTTTGAATTGGTTCTATCTTTATGGACTTCTCCTATTGTTCCACTCTGTACTCCACTGGATTCTGAAATAATTAGAAGAAGTCTGAGGTTAATGTTCTTTGTATCATAGTAAATCTCTTGATATGGCTGGTGCAAGTTCAGTAGTATTTTGAACTAGTTCGTTTCAAGCAGGAGCTCTCTCTGTTCATTTTTGATGAGGTGTACTTCAATATGCATCCATAAATAATTATTTAGCCTTTTCCTAGAGTTTCAGGCTCTCACAGCAATAAACCACAAACCAAACTTGTCCTCCTTCTTGTTATTTTAAATGAAGTTGTATTGGAACACATCTGTGGTCACTCATTTATGTATTGTCTATGTCTGTTTTCTAATAGGAAATAAATAAACACTGAAAACAGATATATAGTGATCTGCGAAGTCAAGAATTTAAACAACTTATTTCCTCTCACAAATATCTGCAAACATGTTGTCTGTTACATTGCTTGAAAAGAGCTGTGTGTGTTAAAATTTAACTTGAAATGAATTTTTTTTAATAATATTAGATGATACCAAGAAGTACACCTGAGGGCACTCTGCTTTTAAAATGACTGTGAAGAGATTTTTATAACCCAAAAGAGCAGGAAGTTAGCCGTTAAGTTGCATCTCCAAGAAATATAAAAGAACATAGGCCCATGAAGCCTCACCAACATGGCTGCCTGAACATGACCTGAACAAGCTTCCTAGTCATAGAAATGCTAGCAAAGCTCACAAGGCTTTAATCTCAGACAAAGACTACAGACAGTAAGGAACATTGGGAGTAGGAGAAATAATTTAGCCAAAAAAAAAATACACCAAATAATTATTCTGGAAAGCATATACATGCAAGCATCATTAAATAGATTCAGCAGATATAATTTTATATCAAGGTATGTTCGTGTACACACAGACACACACACACCCACACACACACACACACACACACACGAATTTGAATGAGAGCATAGGTAGGAGTGTATATGCAAGAGATTAGGAACGGGAAAAGGAAGGGAGTAAATAATATTATAATCATAAAAAATAAAAATCCTTGCGTCATCAACTGGGAAAGAGCATGCTTTTATTCACAGGTTGGGAACTGAAACATTAACAGTATTTGCTGTAATATTGGAACTAAAATACAGTCAGCAAAATAACAAATCACTTAGGATCCATACATGCTAGAGGGATAGGAAATAATTTATCATGACACAATTTATAAATTCGTCTAATAAAGACTGAAAGATATTTTGGTGTAAATATTTCATATCTGGAAATGATTATAGCTAAAGCTTTCTCCTTCTTCCCAAGCTCTGTTATGTGCTATACAGGTTTGGTGGTATAGATATGATTGAAAGTTGTGCTTGGCAGGTTAGTTGCATGAGTTATCTTTATCCATGTTAGTAAGATGAATGCTAATATTTTTAGTCCTCAAAATCTGTGGCTGCTTGGTTCATCAGTTTTCTTGGGCTTTAGAAATTTCTAAGTCCACCCCACGTGACACATCTCTTTCAATAAAGGAACACCATATGATTCTTCCTAAGTGGTTCCACCAGCTGGGGACATGATGAAGACCAATCTTATGTAAACTACCACATCTTCGTTCCTCTGCCTTATAAACTGAATAAAGCCATAAAGTCAGCAATAGTCTCAACAATTCTATGTGGCGATCTCTCCTTGAACCAAAGTACCAGTTCCCTGAAAATCAAGTATTCTTGGAACATTTGTAGATCTGGTGCATTTTAGGTTTTCTTTAACTTATTTTTTATTTTAGTTATATATTTATTATTTATATGTGTTGGTATGCACATGTGTATGGGGGTGTTAATTGCTGAGCCAACTTTGATTGAAACATTGCATAAATCCTATATATTTACTCTCATATCTATTTAAGTTTATGAAATAAATTAGGGGACTTTTTTATAATAAACATAAAAACATGACTCATTAGAAGTCATTCCAGAACTATGGGACTAGTACTTATACTGGAATCATATGTAATCAGCCCTACAAAACATCTGGAACTACAATTTGTAAATATTTGAGTATTTAGTGTTCTCCTTTCTCTTGATAGTGAAATGTGCCAATAAATCTAGTCACTGAGTTCAGTGGATCACTGGGTATTTAACCAGCACTATAGTACATAGTGAATGTTCAGCACAAGGAATCTATACTGTTCTGAACCATCAATCAACCAGTAAGTAGAAAGTAATATAATGATTATTGCTTAAATCAATCACAGAAAATGGTGCCAGTATGAAAAAGCACTGCCCTTGCTCAAACGTTAGGTTTTTTTTGTTTTGTTTTGTTTTGTTTTGTTTTGTTTTTTTGAGATATAACTGTATAATGGAAAAACATTTAAGATGATGGTAATATAAAATTTACAAACTGAAGAAATATTTTTCAAGGGAAGCTCTCATACATTATCAATGGTGTGAAAGTAAAGTATAGGCCCAATGCTAGGAAAATAGATATTTTGACTTTTCCTAAGAGACATGTATAATTAAAAAAAAGGTCAATGTAATCCATGAGGGTCCTAAGGAAAAGATACAGCTTGTCAAACTTTGTGGCAATAGCTTTTGCCCTCAGAGTCATCTCATCAATACCTTTAAGGAAACATTTTATGCTTTCTAAAGAAGATACACATCATTAATTAAACCTTTACTAATATGACCTAAGTGGATAGCCTTAGGTGTGTGAGTCCAGCTATGGCAAGTAGCTTACATTTTAAAAAGATATAATTTTAAAATGTGCTCTCGGCTAGGGTGCCTGTCATCAGCAGCCTTTCCCAGCTATGAAGTTTGCAAGACTCCACGTTTTGTTTCAAAACATTTTTTTTTTTTGTAAAAGACATTTCCTCAAAATAGGTTATTAATTTTATCCTCAGTAGGATTCTGGTTTGAGAGATATGGGAATTCAAATATGTTAATAACTTGTGCCATTTATTAACAAGTCTTCAAACTAGAGCTTATGAACAAGTCAGCACTGAGATATGGGAATGATGATTATGTTTAAGTTCACTTGGCAATGCAGCATCACATAGCCAGTGAAGCAATCACATTTTGAAAACAATGAGTAGAAATAGCAGAGGGGAGGTGAGTGATGTGGTTCTCCAGATAAATTCAGAGCGCTGCCTGAGGGACAGAGACCCAGGAACTCCAGTCCCCTTCTGTTCCCCGAGTCTGCCTTAGCCTCTGTGAACTATAAAATTGTGAAGACATATTGGCATTTCTTGAAGGAACTATATTCTTGGTGTAAGACTTTGCAAATAACGTTAAGTTGTATTTCTTTTGTACCACACACAGGGTCATATGAGACAGAATAAAACACCACTGTGTATATAATGCTACAGATTTATTTGTGTAAAATGAAAGTATCAATATCTAAAAATTTAATTTTGAAAATGCTGGAAGTAGGCGATTTTTCAATGTCTCTGAACGTGAATGTTTATTTTGGAACCTTTTTGTCTGGCATGTTACTTCATGACATGTGGTAAAGTTTACTGGTAATCCAGCCTGAGTAACTTAGAGCATCTATAATCAGTGTATAATCAGATACAACGAGAAAGTTGTATCTGATAACCACATGGTTATTGCATTCCCATATAGATGTATCTTAAAGGCACTGGCTACTCCCTTAAGAACTCATCTAGTATCTCTTGTACCAGAGACATTCCTTTGTTATCAATGTTCTGCTATGTGACTATTTCTGATCTGTCTAGGAGGAATAATGGCATTTCAAATCCAGGTCTAGGTTTTTACTATTGCATCCAGCCTGATAAGATGCTGGGATTGCTGTGAATATTTGTACAAAAAAAAATGCTTTATTCAGAGTCACTTCTAAATATTTGGCATCTAAAATGTTACTAAATGAAAATTAATTGCCTTTCATAAAGAGGGACATTTTACAAGACTGTGTAATCATATTAGAATAATGACAGGGCTCACTAATGGAAATTAAATGTGATGCTGAGTGTTCTGGCAGCATGGCCTGGAAACTGAGCTTGCATGTAAAAGTGTAATTTCTGTCCCCAGCGAGTGGATTTTTTGAATCTCAAAATAATTAGTTCTGTCAAAGAATTAATTTTGTTGACAGGATTAAGTTGAGAGTATACAACCTCACATATACACACTTTAATTGTTTGGAATGAAAAGATGATATAAAACAATAATCTCAATTCTGGCTGTCAAACTTGATCAAGTTATTCTTTTAACACTTTGGGGATTCAATTTAATAACCTTGCTGGTAGCCTGTAAGTCAGCCTCGTCACTGCAGTTTACACAAAATATACTCTGAGCTGCATATGCTTTAGGTGAGCATATGAAATGTCAGTGGTTCCTAAAATGAAATAAGCAAAATGAAAAACAACAAAGAAGCAAACAAAAATGCTATATTGTTGACACTCTCCAAGAAGATGAAACATCAGCTATAGAAAACATAGGGGTTTGGCTCGTTTAGGTAATTTTACTCATGTACGGTTATACATATTGTTTGCTTTTTGTTCTCATTCTTTTTCTTCTTTTTTTTTTTAATCTGCTCTATATTTCCTAACATATTGTGGCATGGAACGCTGCAGTTTCTTTTGGTGATGGTAACTGCTTATCAAATTGACTGAGAAGTTAGAAGAAACCATGATCTCACCTCATGCTTTGTCCTGCAGCAGTTTTCATTGGGTGCTGCCTCTGATCATGCAGATCTCCCTGCTGCCAATGACACCTTCGGTACGCAAGTGCATCGAACTTTTTAGCAGTCTCTACCCCTGTGTTACTTAGGTGCTGACGCCATTCTGGTGTCACTAATGGAGTAACTCGGGAAGCTGAAAAGTGTCCTCAGGCATGCATCACTGAGGCACTTAACTTTATGCCCTGTGCTCTCGATATTAGGTTCTGTCTCCATATCCATATCCATAGGCAATTTTCTTAACAGATAATCAATATTCAAAACTAGATATGTCATTATTTATAATGAACTTCACAATTTAAAATTTTGTCTTTCTAAACTACTGATAAAAAGTTGGGTGAAAATGGCTTAGAAACACCTAAAGAAATGTTCAACATCCTTAGTCATCAGGGAAGAGCAAATCAAAACAAATCTGAGATTCCACCTCACACCAGTCAGATTGGCTAGGATAAAACACTCAGGTGACAGCACATGCTGGAGAGGTTGTGGAGAAAGAGGAACACTACTTCATTGCTGGTGGGATTGCAAACTGGTACAGCCACTCTGGAAAACAATTTTGCGGTTCCTCTGGAAATTAGACATAGTTCTACCAGAGGACCCAGCTATACCACTCCCGGGCATATATCCAAAAGATGCTCCAACATGTAATAAGGACACATGTTCCATCATGTTCATAGCAGCCTTATTTATAATAGCCAGGAACTGGAAACAACCCAGATGTCCCTCAACAGAGGAATGGATACGGAAATTGTGGTACATCTACACAATGGAGTACTACTCAGCTATTAAAAACAATGAATTTATGAAATTCTTAAGGAAATGGATGGATCTGGAGGATATCATCCTGAGTGAGGTAACCCAATCCCAAAAGAACACACATGGTATGGACTCTCTGATAAGTGGTTATTAGCCCAGAAGTTTGGAATACAGGAAGAACAACCCACAAACCACAAGAAACTCAAGAATAAGGAAGACCAAAAGGTGGACATTTCATTCCTTCTTAAAAGAAGGAACCAAATACCCATGGAAGGACTTACAGAGATTAACTATGGAACAGAGACTGAAGGAACGACAAGCCAGCCTAAATATAGCTATTCCCTGAGAGGCTCTGACAGTACCTGACTAATACAGATGTAGAGGCTCACAGCCATCCATTGAACTGAGTACACGGTCCCCAATGAAGGAGTTAGAGAAAGGACCTATGGAGTTGAAGGGTTTGCAGCCCCTTAGGATGAACAACAATATGAAGTAACTAGTACCCTCAGAGCTCCCAGGGACTAAACCACCAACCAAGGACTATACATGGTGGAACTGATTGTTCTGTCAGCATGTGTATAGTACAGGATTGCAAATTCGATCATCAATAGAAGGAGAGGACCTTGGCCCTGTGAAGGTTCTGTGCCCCAGTGTAGGGGAATGCCAGGGCCAATAAGTGGGAGAGGGTGGGGTGGCAGGCATGGGGAGAGGGGAGGCAAGAGGGGTTTGTTCTTGTTGTTTTTGTTTGTTTGTTTTTTGAAGGGAAAATTGGGAAAGGAGAAATTTACATGTAAATAAAGAAAATACCTAATTAAAATATGTTAGGTGAAATACTGTAGTTTTGGTTTTTAAGACATGGAAATATATCTATTCATGTGAAAAATGGATTTCCTTTTGGAAATGCACTATTTTTATCTGAATATTATTGGAGTCAAATGAGTAGTTTAGAAATTCAAGGTAAACAATATGATTTGGGATCACAATGGACTACTCCCCCAGTCTCACTGAAATACATACTTTAAATTGTTACACAGAATTTTAAAAATCAATGCTGATGGAAATCCTGTACTGATATTTTTAAATTGTTCACTTGAGAATTACCAATTTTCAGTATAGTTTTTACTGAATTATTTTAGCCTAAAACAACCTGATGAATAAAATTTCAGGGTAACAGACATTTTTCTGTCTTCTGAATGTGACAAACATAATATAAAAATCTATATCTGAAACCTATGACTAGCTATAACAACATACAACAAAAATGTATATATGTATATGATCAGAACATGACTATGACTTATCAGGCATTTGCCTAAAGAAATACACATTCTTTGAGCAGTAACTTCAACACGCTGCAAAATTAGGCATTATTTCCTTTTACCTGGCTAACAAATGAGGGTAGAATCTGCACTATTAACTATTATTTATGCTCTGCAGTTCCCTTTTCCTATCTTCTGTTTAAAAACTCACCGATAACTGCACATTTATAGTCACTAAGATGCTAGCCCTGAAACCCATTAACTCTGTCTGAGATATGAAAATGTAATTATTTGTGCATGAAGAATTGTTTATTTTTTTTCAGTTTTTGTAATTGTGCAGAACTGAATTAATACATTTAAAACTTCAAACAGGTATAACTGGGTAACTAAGTACTATTGAAAATCGTTATTAATTATTAAATTATAAAAGGGCAAGTTTGAAATTTAAATTAATTAATTTTTAAATGTATAGGTGCTTTGATTGTATGGATGTCTATGCACCATCTGAAGAGGGCTTTATATCCCTTGGAATTTGACTTTTAGCTACCACACAGAAAGTAAGAATCAAGCTTGGGTCATCTGGAAGGACAGTTAGTGCTCTTAATCCCTGAACCATCTTTTCATCCTCAATTTTGAAAGCTTTTGGAATGTGATTCTATATTGAGACATCGCAGGGAAACTATAGCTGTCTGATACAAATCATGAAGCTTATACTCCGCAATTTGGCTTGCGGCATATGGTTAGCATCTAATAATTAGGAGGAAGTAAACAGGTCCACCAAAGTACAAAGTGTTTTAATTTGCTAACAAGGATGGCTCCTCAGGTCTCATTAAGTGCGTAAGTTTGTGTTGGTTCCTATTGCTCTGTGACTCAGGATAGGAGTGCAAATAATTTTAGAGCCTATAGAGGTTCATTTTTACCTCCAGGGCAGAATTGGTACTGGGTGTGGAAAAGGTTCCCTACAGCCATAGAAGAAACACATTGGTGCCACCTGCAAACATTTATGTAGACAATTACATGTGGCTTTTTTGCTTTTGCATTTTTTTATGGTTTTATTAGAGAGTTAGGCCAGTATATTTGACAATTTCCAGTAAGGGAACTGTGGCCATTTCCTATGCCAATATCTATGCCACTAACCCTTTAGGAAGAAAGAAAAATATGGATGCATTTTAAAAGTCCTTCTACCACTACTGAATAATGGCGAACATTTACAAGAGTCACCATCAAGTTAATTTATTTTCAGTAATTAAAGACTACTTGTATTTAGTGTGTGTGTGTGTGTGTGTGTGTGTGTGTGTGTGTGTGTGTGTGTCTGAGAGTGCATGTATACCACAGCCAGGTAGCCAGGTTTATGTTTGAAAACCACTTGAGGGAGTCAGTTCTCTCCCGAAAACGTGGATACTTTGGTTTAAATTAAGGTTGTCCGGATTGGTAGCAGGTGCCTTTACTAGCTTGGACATCTTTTGCCCCAGCATCAAAGAATTTAGATAAGCATGTACAAACCTGATGTGTCACATGTAATGTGCTCTTGTTGCTGTCATAATAGAAAGGTGATTCCCAGGTTTAAAAAAAAAAAATAGCCAGGTATTATTCGATCATCAATAGGAGGAGAGGACCTCGGCCTCGTGAAGGTTTTGTGCCCCAGTGTAGGGGAATGCCAGGGCCAATAAGTGGGAGAAGGTGGGGTGGCAGGCATGGGGAGTGGGGAGGCAACAGGGGTTTGTTCTTGTTGTTTTTGTTTGTTTTTTGTTTGTTTGTATTTTGGAGGGGAAACTGGGAAAGAAGAAATTTACATGTAAATGAAGAAAATATCTAATAAAAATATAACAAACATAAAAAAAATAGCCAAGGCTTGTTAGGCATATAAAAAGATACTTCAGAAACACTGATTTTTTTTTTTGACATTAGTATCCCATAGGGTGGAGTTCTTGTACCAAATAAAGCTTAAGTTAGTACACCATGAGAAGAACATGACTTGCAAATTCATAAGTATTCTCATTTACATGATAGAAATCACATTGTGACCAAGGCTGAGCTCTCCTTGCTACCACCCAAAGATGCACCTCAAATTGAGGATTGTATCGCCGCGTCAACCGGACTTGGGCTTAACCCCACTGCTATCATTGATACTACTAGACTTTAGAACCTCAGTTGCTTTGTTTATAGTAGCATCAATATTGAATCAACACACAGAGAAATAACAAGGGTGATGCTGCTCGGGATTTAAATAATCATATAAGCATAAAATATAACTTAGAGAGATTTACTCAAGAACTGCAGTGTGTCACAGCCAATCTGCAGTCTTTAGCTGCAGATTAATGCGGTTCTCAATATACTAGGTTCACTTGTGGGAGCCTTACAAAGAAGAATTGCAATGCTGCTTCCAAATGGAACACATTTACATCACAGTTGATAGTATTTTGAGATGTACCAAGAGACTAAGCTCTGGAGTATTGCATTGCTGTAGGCGCCAGAGAGTTAACGATTTAAAATAGAACTCTGGTTTCTATGTATGTCTACCTATAATGGCGTATGTGAGACTAGATAACTTATAAAGAGTAGCCATTTGTTCCCAGGATCCAGGAAGTTCATGACCAAGGCTCCAGTAAGTTTGCTTTATGAAGTCCAAGGCCTGCTTTCCCAAATGGGACTTTGAACATGGCCTTTGCCGGGGAACCATATACACATGCAGAGGATCGCCACTTCTACTTGGTTTCTTTTAAATGTGTGTGTGTGTGTGTGTGTGTGTATATATATGTGTGTGCATTTTATACATGTCATGTGTCTGCACTTATGTGAGTCCATAAAGAGAGGCCACAGGTGGGACAAGATTCCTCACAGAATCTGAAACTACGAATTCGTCAGGACTAACAGGCTGTCAAGTTTCCAAGCTTCTCCTATCACTGCCTCTCTGTACTCGCCGAGGGAGTATACCTACATGCCACTGAATCTCTCTTGTTACACTGATACTGTGTATCTAAACTCAGGTCCTCATGGTAGCACAAGTACAAGCTGACCCATGTCCCTAGCTCATTCATTTTGGAAAGGTTTTTAATCACACTTATGAGGGGATCCTCCTTTAACTTAATGGTATCAATTATTAAAGCTATGACAATGGGATGTAAATTTCAACCTGCGAATTTTTAAGCAGTACATATATTAAATCATAGCAACTTCAGTTTTATCTTTATCTGAGAAGTGGCAGTGAGTGCCCTTCAGCAAAATTTTGCGGCGCATTTTTGATGTGTGTCAGATGTGGTGTACAGGAGTCGGCTACCTTAGAAAGAGACATGGTTTAACAGGTGGGAGTATTGTCATAGATGACAGGGTTCTCTTCAAAGCCTCGGTTGCTCTAGCAGATGGTGGTCAAGAAGCAGCCATTATATATAAGTGTTTCCTAGACCCTCAGAGAATCAGGGCTAACACTAATCAGCATCATTTTAAGGACCATGTGGCTTTGGGAAATGTACGCTTTGAAAATCTACACACGTACTTGCTACGCCTTTCTGTATAAATCCTTCTAAAGCTGAGGTTGTTATGGTTTGTGTTTATGATCCTAAGTGATAGTCAATTTTCTTTTGTCAAATGCATTTCAGAACCACCAAGTAAACAATAGCTACCCAGTGTTCACAATTATGCTGAAAACTGCTGTAACAAAATGAAACATCTCCCCTCACTTATTAGAGGGAACCACTTCATGCTCATTTGTAAGTAGCATTTATTTTTTCTGTTCTGTGTATTGTGCACACTGGTGATAAAGTATTTTTGAATGAATGAACATTTACATATGCCATAACAAATAGTAACAGCTATTTGAAACAAGCATTATACACATCTTAATTCATCATTTAACATATTTTACTCTTGACATTGTTCTCAAAATCTGTGCAGACATTTGAACCAGAGAATTTTAGATAATAATAGCAGGGATTACTGCATTTCTTTGATTTTCAAATGTGTTTCTACTACCCCCCCCACACATACATATTCATGTCTGTCAGATGGAGCATCTCTGCGTCTTCAGTGTACAGACACCCTTATGTTTGATTTAGATAGCCACTCATACCAGAAAGGACATGACCAGGTTGGTATAGAAGGAACAAAAGAAACAATTTCAATATAGAGTTTATGAAAGAAAACATTTTCAGTTGACACAAAGAGGAAAACCAATTTCCCACCTCTAATTTATGACAGAGCCTTTCATAAATGTTAACCAGCCACCAAGATTTTCTTCTTTTGTCAGAATCTTTATCTGGTTTGGTTAATATGTTTGGCAGTCAGTAAAATCCACTGTAGGGGCATTGAAAACTGTGGTTATTCTGGGAATATTATCACAAAGTTATCTCAAAACTATAAAAAGGAAATAAACTCAACTGATAGTTATCTGATACCTGTAGGTAGGGGTTTTAGTGAGTGAAAAAATAACTCAGGATAATATCAATAATACTTACATAGAAGAATTATATCTAATTAGTCACTCAACTTTAATTTATTGTATCCATACACCATAAGCTAAGTAAAAATTAAATAATAAATGTCTTAAAAATCCGTGACCTGAGTTATATTTGGAATTAAAATGTGTATTACACATAAAGATATAATACATAATATGTACATTCTTCATGAAGCATAGTAAGTAAAGTAAAACAAGTCAGGGAATATTAAGTATAGAGATATAGGGTAGAGTACACTTTCTTTACATACTGTTTCAATTTTAATTTCTAAAACTCTGATGTACATATAGTTTGCCCTAACTTACAATATCATGTTCATCTCATCGGTCAAAGACTCTAAATTTATTTAATGAAGCTACGATATAGATAAGTTATTCTAGAATTATATGACAACTCCAAGTTATAATCTGTGAAAATTTATATATCAATATGTTCTGATAATAATTAATATGTAGAGGTTATTTCAAAACTTTCTTGTATGAGAAAATGAATCAAGCAAAATTATGTCTGTCTAATGTGAGAAAATAAGCCATCTGCACATGTAGTAAACTCAGGACCCTTCTAAACTACACTGGGGTGAGCTTTCCTAAACCCCAGATGCCCACTGGACATCCCTGTGTTAATCATAGGGCTTTCTCGAGTTTGGTTACGGCCTCCAGGTTTCATATTGCTCTAAGTGACACAGATAAACTATTTTACCTTAGCAATTTACTTGTTTTTTATTTTAATTTTTTTGTATGGTTATTCTGTTTGCAAGTATGTCTGTGTACCATGTGTATGAGTGTTGCCCATAGAGGCCAGATGAGAGTGTTGGATACCCTGAAGTGGAATTACAGACAATTGTGAGCCACCATGTGGGTGCTAGGAATTGAACTCAGCAACTCTGGAGGATGAGCCAGTGTTCTGAACCATTAAATCATTTCTCCAGTCCCATCATAGACATTTCTTAACTATAAACCGACTTAACTATGGTATGAGTGAATTTGCCCATCTGAAGATTAATTTCTATCTATACTGTCCACTTGGAAGCTAAGAACTGAAAACATCCCCCATAGCAAATAACTAGTGAAAGATAGCCTATAGTAAATGGGCAATCTCTTAAATCTGATCTTCGCTGGACCATTTCCATAGGCACACTATGTATGGCAGTATCTCAATTGTTAAAGGAAATTTTCATAAATTAATAAAAGAAACCCTTGCTGACCACAGTTACTTGAATTCACTAAGTGCATGCTCCAAATGAAATGTACATAAGAATTCTTATTCTTATATTCATTATCCAAGGCTTTGCATGCAAAGTCAAGACTTAAGAGATCCTGAAAAAAAAGAACATAAAATGATCATAAGATTACTTCCACACAATCAAAGCCCAACACTTCTATGGCACTGTGCCGTTACATGGATCACCCCTGAAATGCCAAAGGGTATTCCATAGTGGAAAGACAAGAGTCCTGCAAATGCTATCTTCTTAGGAAGAAAAGGCAATGATCAACCAATGTGACTCACTAATTAAAACACCTTATGGTAATGTTACTTCACAGAAATCTCTTCAACCTTTCAATAATATTATACAAAATATTATTGCAGTCTCTACAATATCTCCAAAGGAACTTGCAAGTGATCTTTGGACAGGCACTCATGAGAAACATTAAGAATTAGTATTCAGCTGGGCCAGTAATGGAGCACACCTTTAATCCCAGCAATTTGGAGGCAGAGGCTGGTGGATTTCTGAGTTCAAGGCCAGCTTGGTCTACAGAGTGAGTTCCAGGACAGCCAGGGCTACCTAGAGAAACTCTGTCTCGGAAAAAAAAAAAGAATTAGTATTCAAACCTACTTTGAGAAATATTATCAGAAAAGGGCCTGACCAGGAAACTTTTTTTTAGAGATGTGTGAATTATCGTTGAATTAAGTCAACTGAACGTAAAAACGTGGTAGTTGAAGAAACATTACTGATAGCACAGACCCCTCTCTTGCCCTTGTATTTGAAAATAACTGAGGATCAATTATATTTTTCATTGTTGTGACATAATAACCTGAATCAAATAATGTGAGGGAGGCAAAGTTTGAAAGTACAAACCATGATGTTCTACAAATGGTTATAGCAAGAACTTGAGGGAGCTGGTCATAGTACATCAGTAGTCAAAAAACAGAAACTGATGAACGCCGATACTTGGCTAAAAATTTCTTTCTTTATCCAGACCCAGATACCAGCTCAGAGTGTGGCTCTGTTTGTATTCAGTGGGGGTCTTCAGCAAACAAACAAACAACCAAACAACTGCCTAATGGACATAACTAGTGGTATGGTGATGTTATATTCAATCAGGTTGACAATGCAAATTAACAGTACCACTATACTAGTATTTTGATCACTTTTTGTGCCAAATACTATAGATATACTGTATTTTATCTAAATACCCAAGGTTATAGCAACAAATACTGCTATGTGCCTAAAAGGCTAAGTAATACTCAAAGTTACACAGCATGGAAAAATGTGACCTCTTACTTCCATAACCATAGTAACAAATCACTCTTTCTTCTTTTAATATAATTTATTTTTAACTTATTTATTTTCCATCCCACACACTGCCCTCTCCCGGCCACCCTCTTCTGCAATCATTCCCCCATTACCCCCTGCTCCTCTGAGAGGGTGAAAGCCCCCTCCTTGGGTATCCCCCAACTATGGCACATCAAGTCTCTGAGGGGCTAGACACATTATTTCCCACTAAGGCCAGACAAGGTAGTCTACCAAAGGAACATATCTCTCAGACGAGAAACAACTTTTGAGAAAGCCCCTTTCCAGTTGTTCAGGACCCACATAAAGACCAAGTTAAACATCTGCTACATATGTGAGGGGAGGCCTAGGTCCAGCCTGTGTATGTACATAGGTTGGTGGTTCAGACTCTGAGAGCCCCAAGGGATCAGGTTAGTTGAATTTGTTGGTCTTCCTGTGGAGTATCTATCCCCTTTGGGGTCAGCCATCCTTCCTTCTATTCTTCCATAAGAGTCTCCAAGCTCTGTCCACTGTTTGGTTGTATCTGTCTGGGTCAGCTGCTGAATGGAGCCTCTCAGAGGACAACATACCCCTGTTGGCAAACATAACAGAGTATCATTAATAGTGTTAGTGATTGGTGCTTGCCCATGACATGCTCCGTAAGTTGAGCTGGTTCTTGTTTGGCCAATCCTTCGGTCTTTTCTCCATCCCCGTACCTACATTACTTCTAGAAAGGATAAATTTGGGGGTTGAAAGCTTTGTGAGTGGGTTTGTGTCTCTGTCTATCCACTGGGGTTCCTGCTTGATTACATGAGGTGGCCTCTTCAGGTTTCATATCCCCAATGTTGTGAATCACAGCTAAGATCATTCCCATTGATTCTTGGATGTCTCCTTTAAAAAACATCTCTATCTTCTCTTGGAGATGCCACCCCACCTACTCACCCCTATCTGTTGTAGATTTGCATTCATTTTCATGTGCATCTAGCTATCTTTCTTATCCTTCCCCAGAACTGATCCTGAACCTTCCAATCCTTTCTCCATTGCCTTCACTGCCAATTCCCTCTCTCTATCTGCCACTTATGTGATTTTAATTACTCTTCTAAGTAAGATCCAAACTTTCTTGTTTGGGCCTTCCTCCTTGTTTAGCTGCGTTGTGTCTGTGGACTGTGGCATGGTACCTGTATTTTAAGGCTAATATCCATTTTTAAGTGAGAACATACCATGGATGTCCTTTTGGGACTGGTTTATCTCACTCAGGACGATATTCTCAAGTTCTATCCATTTGCCTGCAAAATTCATGATGTCTAAGAAAACATTCTTAAAACTTAAGGGTGATCTATCCTCTCAGTTAGAAGAATATATCCCCTAATGTCACTAGGGTTACAAGCCAGTGCAAAGTTTGTGAGCCAACTGCGACCACCTAGTGACCTATACCATTCAGTAGTATACTATCTCATGGCTACTGTCATCTCTTTGCTGTAGATTAAATAGCTTTTTAAATCTTAAACTGTTTAGTAAGATCATAAATGTGTAAAATAAATTCACACTGTGGCTATTATATTGAGAAAACTATATATAACTTTTAATTTCTGTACCTCTGAAATTTTTGGATTGAGACCTTGCCTTAACATAGCTAAGGGATAAGAGAAAAATTAACAATCTTGTTGTTTTCCTAGGCTTTTTTCTCAATAAGGGATTTATCTCACTGAGAAATTACCACCTATCCTTTAGCTAGGTGCTTAGATGTAAATCAGTGAATCTGTGTTCATACTGTTGAGCTTCAGAGATGGGTAAACGGGAACTTTGTGATCTGTCCACATAAAGAAATGATCACCATACCATTTCCCTTGCTACTTAAAATCCACAAACATTCAAGTTTATAGAGATACACTCTGCACCGAAAGTATTGTAAAACGACTATTTATGAGAAACAATGATGTCATGGAACTGATGGTGGGATTTAAGACCTTTCCTTCCTGAATGGTCTGCACAGGAACTTCAGCAATGGTTGTAAGTTGCTCGCTGCTGCAGGCAGCTCAGGCGCCTGCATGAAATCACAAAAGATCACCATTTAACTGTCAAGAGAATAGTCATGACTAGCAGTTTGAACAAAAAAAAAAAAAAGATGTAAATGGAATTGACCTACTAACTAAGACTGGGTACATTTTCTTGTGTGTTTACCAGTACTTAAGCTCCTGAAAGTCAGTTTCAAATACCCTGAAATTTTAAAATGGAGAAAGATGTTTTATTCAGTGAATGAGTTTGGGAAATGCAGCCAGTGTCCATTCCAGTGTGTGTAGAAGGAATGTCCTCTTATTACTTCCCTACTGCTTACATCCTGTAATACAAGTGCATAGAACAGTGTTTCTGTCTTGAGTCTTTACTCTTGCCTTGTTGAACTTCATGAATGTAATCAGTGCTAAACTATTTACTATTAAGTGACTCAGGAAAAGATACATAGAGAATTTTATTTTTCAACTCAGCATTATTGAAACTAATATTTTTGCAGTTCTGCGAGAATCATACAATTTATTAGGGACTATTTTATAATGCCATCTGAGATCAGACACTCGTGACCCATCCCTATAATCCCTGCACTCTGGAGGCAGAAGCTGAAGATGCTCTGAGCTCGAGACCAGCCTGGTCTACAAAATAAGTTCTAGGACACCTAGGGCTACACAGAAAAGCACTGCCTCAAAAGCACAAAAAGAGGGAGAAGGAAAGAATAATATCTAAACATTTGAAAGATACTTTATTGGTGACATCGCTCTGCATAAACATAAAGGAAACATTGGCAGTCTGTAGCCATCCCCTTTAGCATGCATGATTAATTATGGCATTCAATATCTTGCTAAATATCCTCCAGTACTTTGCCTGAAATATTCCAGATCCAAAAGACACTAGAGGGAAAACTATCATATAAATGAATATTGAATAAATACTTAAACCAATGGAAGGTTTGCAATAAGTTACCATGGTTACTAAATACAAACTAAGTAAAATTAAAATGTCCATGATAGCCTTCTTAGCAGTAGCTACAGAGAGTATTAAAATCAAAGTTGGTGTGTGCAGAGAACAGAGGTAAGTATTGGATGTTTATCCCCCACATTATTCTGATTGTGTAATTCCATCTTACGGCCCAGAACATTTTCAAACAGGTTTGATTTCTGCTAGATAATGTTTTCCATTAACAAATTAAAGAAATGATAACTTCATGTTTCATGCTCTTTGACAAATAAAGTAAGATACAGCTGCCATTGTCATGGAAGCCATAAAGTATTGTTTGCCTAATTTTGGAAAACTTTCTATGTTCTATCCACCGAGATTTCAAATCATTCTTCTCCTTAAAATGTGAAAATTATCATATCAGCTCTATGCTAACTACTCACTTATTAAAAATAAAAGAAATTTCACAATTTTGTACATTAATTAGTAAATAAAAGGAACATGAAAACTGAGCTTATATATGTACATATGTATGTACATATACAATATGTATAATATTGTATTATTACAATATTATCTTCAGAAACATAACTTTGAATGCTGAAAGCCAGATAAAATAGCTTTTCCTAGAGAAGGGCCCCCCGAACCATTTGCTGGTCATTTAATTCCAAGTGGCTATCTCTGAAAGCATATGCTTACAAATAACATGACATGGACTGAAAATATTGTATTTTGTATTTAGAAATGTGTGTGTGCATGTGCTTGTATGTATGTGGATGTGGAGAACAAGAATAAAAGATAAAAAAAGGCCAGAGGTCATGAATATGAGAGAAAGCCAAGGAGAGTCCATGACAGGGGTTAACAGGAAGAAAGAGAAAGAGAAAATGGATGCAATTATATTTAAATTTTAAAGATTAATAAAGAATTCTGTTTTAAATTGAAATGTGATTCAATCACTTCCTTCTCTCTGTCCCCCCTCCATTTCTTCCTACATAGTGTTCTCACCCATTCTGTGCTAGTTTTACTAGTTAATTGAACTCTGCTCTTCATGCTTGCTCAACAACCAATCTCCCTGAGCCATGGCCCCAACATCCAAGAGACAGTTGTTATATGTAACACTTTGATTTTCTTTGCAAACTACCTGGACTCTTTCATACTCTTAGATGATCTGCGTGATGCTTGATTGTTGAATCAACTAGATTTACAATCGTCTACAAAGAGTAGCTCTGAGTTTGTTTGCAAACTTTTGTTCACAAATGATCAACCAGGAAGAGAAGAACTGCCCTGAATATGGACAATATCATCCTTTGGCTGGGTTTCCAGACTCAGTCAAAGGGAATAAGAGGAGAAAGTGATCTAAACACCAACATATCTCTTCTAATTTCACACTGTATAGAAATTGAGCCAAATATTTCATGCTTCCTCTGTCATGCTGTTTCTAGCATATTAGACTATATCTTCTCCCACTGCAAACCAGAACTTAAATTGTTTTATCTGGTATTTTTCACAAAGAATGAAAGAAAGGAAAAGAGAGACAGAGAGAGGGGAGAGAGAAGGAAAGAAAGAAGAAATAGAGAAAGAAAGATAGATTCTTGAAGCATTGACATATTTTATCTGAAGCTTTAACAAGGGATTTGCTTAAGAAAAATATTAAAGAAATCTGTGTATTTCAGACAATCACTTGAAGATGGCACCTCTTCAATACCCCTGACAGTTGCAAATTCCATTTACCTTGTCATCTCTCCTACACCTTCCACACCTGATCCTGAACCCTTGCCTATTTTTCTTCCCATTCCTCCTTCCACACTGTCCCCTCCCTCTGTCTGCCTCCTATGACTATTTTTCCCCCTTCAAAGTGAGATTCAAGCATCCTCATCTGGGTTTTTCTTCTTGTTTCATTTCTTTGGGTGTCCTGCATTGTGTCTCAAGGACATGCAAAAGATGGGGATGGGGAGGCACCCAAGAATTAATGGGGGTGACCTTAGCTGTGCCTCACAGCATGGGAGATATGGAACATGAAGAAGCCACCCCCTGTAGCCTGGCAGGTGCCTTAGTAGAGAGATAGAGAAACCAACCCATCCAGAAAACTTTCAAACCAAAATTTATCCTGTCTGCAAAGAACGTAGGCACTGGGGATGGAGCAGTGACTGAGAGATTGGCCAAGGAATAACTGGCCCAGCTAGAGACTCATCCCTTGGGCTAGCACCAATCTCCAACTCTATTAATGATACTTTTCATAAATTTGTAGACAGGAGTCTATCATGGCTCCATCCAGCAGCTGACTCTGGGAGATACAGGCACCCATAGCCAAACAGTGGATGGAGCCTGGGGACTCTTATGGAAGGATAGAGGGAAGGATTGCAGACCCTGAAGGTGAGAAGAACTCCACAGGAGTACCAACAGACTCAGTTAACCTGGACTCTTGGGGCTCTCAGAGACTGAACAACAAC
>JADRCD010194373.1:0-29879 GCA_019843815.1 Montemys delectorum | reverse complement strand
TTGGTGGCACATGCTTTTAATCCCAATACTCTAGAGGCAGGTGGATCTCTGTTAGTTCCTGGATAGCCTGGTCTACGTTGAGAATTCCAGATCTTCCTAGACCCTGTCTTTTTTTAAAAAGTCGCTGAAACTGTACCTTTTAATGAAAATGAAAACCTTAGGTGAGTTATATGGTGATGGGTATATTAGCTTATTGAAGATTTAATGCCTATGTGAGTAAAGAATAACTTATGCAATTAAAATCTCATGAAAAATTTTCCATTTCATGTTCTTAACATCCTTAACATGTACTTAGAGAAACAATGTAATCTTTTTCTCCCAGGAAAACCAGTGGCTGTTACAAGTAACCGAGGCACAGGAAAGGTACCTGTACGTCCTGGTGCTAACCCGCAGCTGGAGTGGCAGTATTACCAGAATAAAATCCTGAGAGGAAAAGCAGGTACAGATGAGTTCTTTGAAGCCATATGCTCCTATGGATGGCCTCGGATGTTGCTGGTGGTGTTGGTACTTTAGAAGTAAAAGTAAAATTAGAATTATTAGCTCTTCCAAGCTGAAAGTTTTAAGGATGCTAGTGACAACTTGAATCAAAACAAAATCGGCATCTAAATAGATGGTGTATAGTTAATGATTTCTGGAATTGGATGATGGTGTTTTCCTGGAACTCAGTGAGGTATGATTTTTAAAACAGTGATCAATCTGCTTTTTATAATTTAGATTGGGAATGAAAAACATGATTGTTTCATAGAAACATTGATCTGGATAAGTTATTAGCCATTTGCCTTATGTCACAGTAAAGACACTGAAGTTTGTGTTCTTCAGTATTTTTAAGAATTTAAAGGTAGACACTGTGGTACCTAATCCCATCCTTTGGGAGATGGCACCAGGAGAATAGTACTTTCAAGGGAAGGCTACAGAGTAGGGAAACCCTGATTCAAGGAAGGACACAAACTCTATTGGAACCGGAATCTAAATGCCTCATTTGAGTGAACTTGGTTCTTAGAAGAAACATCTTCGTAGCTGTCTTGGAAAATTAATCTCTTTAAAATCATAAGATCTTCATGTGTTTTTATTGCCCTGCCTTAAAGTTATTAAGAACTATTTACCTAGAAAGTCTTTCACATTGGTTTCCTTGTAGAATATCTTGTAAAACCATAAATATTTTTTTAAAAAATAATTCTTTTAGGAAAACATTAACCAGACAAAAGACAGATAGCAACAGTAGAGAGGTTCTAGCTTGGTTTTACCCCATTTACTTCTGTTCCCTGTTTTGTCAGATATAAAACACTGGGATTATTTTAGAAAAGACCCTGATGAGGCAAAACAGCCTGATTGTCTGGATTTCTTTTCTGTAGTTTAGTCTTTTTTGGTTGCGATCATCTGTTTACACTATGTACATCGGGAAGGGTAATTGTAGACTCACATTTGTACTTTATATGTACATTTCTCACATTTTCTAAGGCTTTTGATAGTTGGTAAATGTTTTCAGAGACTTTGAGACTCTAGTGATTTGTGTCTGTAGATCATGGGATAACTTCCTGACCTTGTTGAGGCTTTACTTCATGGTCTATGGTTAGTTTCTTAAGTGTACCTTTGTACAAGGTTGTTTTCTCTCTGTATCTTCTACATGGTATTATTAAAAAGATAAAAACTTTTGTTCTAGAAAGCAAGAAATATGTAGCTAAAGGAAGTCCACAGTACTTGTCACATATTGAACATTAAGTGAATACTTAGTGAACAGCTGTCAAAATAAGGGGAAAAAAAACCAGATGTGTATGTTTGGTGGCTTTTCTAAGTTTCTTTGTTGCTCAGTCTGGTGGGTATAGTCTAAGTCAGTTGCTTGTTTGAGCAGTCTGCATCTAGATTTTGACCTTGGTAGGCACTTGTTCTTTGAAAGTAGCAGGGAGCTGATCTTCTTCTGTCTTGCTTCCCATCACTGTCTGGCCATACATGGTTTTGCAGTAAAATATTTTCTTTGGTAACTTAATTGTCTTCGTCTTTGTAGCCTTTGGATTTTTATAATATTTTGACAGCCTTTTATTATTCATATCTCCTTCACTTCTGTTGGGTGGTGCAACAGAAGCCAAATATTAGAGGAAATGTTTAGCTATTAAAAATTGACACAACAAGATTTTCCTCTCCTTAGAAAAAGTGACTATAATACCTTGATATTCTTATTTTAACTTGAGGACATTCATTTTTTGTATCTTAAGTCCTTTGACCCATTTGGAGCTTGTAAAAATATTTGCTATAACATAAAAGGACTAGATTGACTTTTATTAAGTTCATAGCCAAACTTGTGCCCAGCACTTGTTTTCCTGTTCTTTTGTTCCACTTTTCCTGATCTCTCTCTCTTTAGGTCCTTGTTAGAGATAGCATCAAACTCTTAAAGTACTAATGATCAGTTTATAAGTTAGACTCTTTGACTTCTACACACTAGCTGTATAAAAATCATTCTAATATTTTGGCTTGTGTGGTTAGATGACACAGAATATTAGAACAAAAAAGCATCTTTAGTCTTTTTTAGAACCTGATTTCTTGTTCCTTATATTCAGAACTTAGGTCCATGTGAGCAGGGTGTCTCATCCATCTGTGACTTCCTTTATGAGCTGTCTCCTGAATCATCTCGTTGATGATGGCATTCAGAGCCCTTTGACCTCTGCACTTTATGGTTGGGGCCTTTTACCCCTTCCTGGATTCCCAGGATGCAGATGTTTTCTATCCTTTCGACAAACTTCAGTTTTCATTCTAAAGAGCAACAGTTTAAAAAATCGTATTAGTCATAGATTTATTCTCAGCGATTTCTTTTTCACAGACTTGTGTCCTGGCCTCTGATTTCTCCAACCGTTCCTCCACATTCTCCATGTGCCCGTCTAGTTTGTCAAGTTTTGATCAGCAGTTCTCTACTTTGCCCTCCAGTGAGGACAGTGTATCCCTGCATTTCCCCGAATCTCACATGAAGCAACTCACTCCGCTGGTGGAGAGACCCACGCATTCTGCTGCACTGTGGAACAGGTCAGCCAGCCCAGTGAAGAGGAACACCATGGTGCTGCCTCTCAGGCCAGGGCATTGGGGGCGCATGGACCACACTCTGATTTCACTTCAAATGAGATTCTTATTTAAATAGTCCTTCAAATACAAAAGTCATGTAACTCCCTTTTAAAGCATAATTCATGGTTATAACTTTGGAAAATAGCAGATTGTGGCTGTGGTCTTTGTTTAGTGGTACCCTCTATTGGTCTGTTACCGACAACCCTTAAATTCTTATAGATTAGATAGTGGACTGATACAGAAACACTGAATAATCTGCTCACTTTCTGTCTTGAGTTCATAAGAGTGTGGCACGTATTTACATTTTACTAAACGTCATAGTGCACATTGCGTACTCTTGTTTTTACTTTTAGATGCAAGTAACAGTTAACTCCCACCAAGATACCAGTTCTGAGTGTGGCTTGTATTTGTGGTATTCATGTATGGGTGCTAGGATCTGGAAATATTTGTGCGGGTTGTGCATTAAGTAAAGAGGTTGATGGTTATTGGTCAGATAAGAAAGTTATTGTGCCAATGAAGCCAGATATTGTGTTGTGTTTTTCTGGTGGTGCAATAACTTGGTTGTTTTTCATGGAGCATTGAGGCTCTTAATTAAGTGAAAAAGAGGTAGTGAGTAGTTTGTTAGTTGTGTGCTATTGTAGTGTACTCAGAATAGCTTTGTTTGGAATTAGCTAAAGTGATAGATTTGGGTCTTGCTTTACTAATGATATTTATAGAGTAAAGACATGTTTGAGATTGTGTTTGAAGAATGTAATATGTTGCCGGCGATGGTGGCGCACGCCTTTAATCCCAGCACTTGGGAGGCAGAGGCAGGTGGATTTCTGAGTTCGAGGCCAGCCTGGTCTACAGAGTGAGTTCCAAGGACAGCCAGAGCTATACAGAGAAACCCTGTCTCCAAAACAAAACAAAACAAAAAAAAATGTAGTATGTTTTTAATAAAAAGTTGTATAAAAGCACACTTTATCTTTAACCTAGTAGTATTATCCTGAGACTATGACCAACTTTAATATACTTCGCAATTAGTAGTGAATCTCTGCCTATGTAGCCACTAGGCTACACTTTTATATATCTGGGTGAGATTGTATATTAGATATTAGAAATGTTGGTGAGCTATTGTTCTATTGAGAGTAAAATTATGTTCTGTAAAGCAGTTACTACTGATTGTAATTGAGCTCCAGTTTTTAACATGAAGGTGCAGTTGCTAAACTTAGAAGTAGAAAATAATACTCTTAGTCTGTCTTTACCTGATGTGTATAGAAAGAGAACCTTGAAGATGAAGCATCTTTATAGTATATGAAGATATATTTATATAATATACATATGTACATATTATATGTGTATGTGCATATATGTATATATGTAGTGTATAGATGAGATCAACTGATTATACTGGCTTAATTTCTGAATATAAGGAACAAGAAAACAAAGTTTCTAAAAAGTATTACTAAGTTATTGTTTTATCAGAAATTTGATTTCTCTTTAACATATTAGTTTTATTGAAGTTCTATAGAAACTTCTTTTAGGAAATAACAAAAAAAGTCATTCTAAGAAACTTGTATATTCTTTTACCTTTTTCCCATTACAGTGAGCTGCATAGTTAGTTTTCCTAAGGCCAGGGGAAGGAGTTTATCTCCCTGATAATTTCACCCTTGTTTATCCCAAGCGAGCGACTGTATCACAGGAGAATAGGCTGATTTACACTTATTAAAACAGGATAGTTTGAATTTATTGTGACATGTTTTTATCTGACTTGCTGAAGAGTATAATGAGAGAAAACAATTTTATGAGTTTTGTTGTACTAAATATAGAAATAATTCCAATTCAAATAGGTATTTGGAATTTAAATATTTGCATCTGAAAATATAGAAAACAGATTTCTTTAATAAAAGTTAAGGAAAACAAATTTTTAACATAATAATTAAATTTTATCTTAAAGCAGATATACCAGATTCATCAATATGGGAGAATCAAGATTCTACACAAACAAATGGAATTGATTCTGTTCTGTCAAAAGCTGAAATTGCTTCTTGTAGTTATGAAGCCAGGTATGTAGAAGCTAAGTGAGTTCTAATTCTTAATGGATAGTTAGTTTTTATGTACTTTTAGAAAGATAAAGTCTAGCATGTCAAGTCTATGATTTCAACATATATTAATATGTATGAAAAGAAATATTTTTAACCTGAGTCCTTCTTTTATACTAAATCTTAATAATTTAATAGTTCCTTATGATATATCCTCCCGGGGGGGTGGGAATTAGGCATTGTCATATTTATTGCCTTTGAGGTATAAAACTGAAAGTCCCCTTTTTTTTCTTTTGAAATATGGTAAGGCTTTATTTATTCAGTCTTCTTACAAATAAGAAAAGCTTTTTAAGGTTCATTTATTTATTTTATATATATGAGTACACTGTCACTCTCTTCAGACACACCAGAAGAGGGCATCGGATCCCATTCCAGATGGTTGTGGGCCACCATGTGGTTGCTGGGTATTGAACTCAGGACCTCTAGAAAAATCAATCAGTGCTCTTAACTACTAAGCCATCTCTCTAGCCCCGAAAAACTTTGGTTTTTTTTTTTTTTTAATGTTAAAACTTGGGCTGGAAAGATAACTCAACAGTGAAGAGCAGCTGTTCTTGCAGAAGATTAAGAAGTTCAGTTTCTTGCACCCACATAGTGTGTCACAAGTCCATCCTCCAGGTCCGAGGTTGTCTTAATTCTTACAGCCTTCGTGGATACAAGGCACACATGGCGTACAGATATAGTCAAGAAAACACATACACAGAAAATTAAGCTGAAACTTGATTGCCTTTTAAATTGTAAGGAAAGTATTTAATGCCATCGCTTTAAATTAGTAAGAATGTATAAACTTGTTTCTACTAACTTTTGTGTAGGGAGTTATCTTACAATAATTGGAAGCCATAATTATTATATGCCTTATATACCAGAAAATTATGTAAGGGCAAGTGAAATGGATCAGTAGTTAAAGAGAACACACAAGCATAATGACCTAAATTCAATCCCGTAACTGAAAATTTTAAAAAGTATAACAGCTGTAAAAGGAGTATTCATTACTCAGAGAAATCTTTTTCTTTTTCACTAAATTCAGACGTTATTGCTGTATTGAGTGAGCACTTGTACATCATTGATACATGTTGATTTAATAATTCTGTTAAATTGTTATAGTTTTCAATATTTTAAAAGTTAGGATTATTTAAGGAAGTCTGATGAACATAAAATATTTGAGCTCAGCATAGTATTATCAGAGTAGTTTGTACTGGTAATTTTATTAAAATTTTATTTTACTAAATTATATTTAAGTATGCATAATAAATATAAACCCTATTCTTAGTCATTTTATGATATGTCAAACATATGTTTACTAAGTTTACTTTTTTCATGAACAATACTGTGTTTTACTATTGCCAGTTGATGTGGCTGGAATTTTGAAACTTACTTTACTAAGGATAATTAAGTAAAATGGAACTGTGTTGGGATTGTTGATAATTGTTAGCATAGGCAATTCAGAGCTTAGTGTATGGAGAGTATCGAATGGTAACCTGGCTACTAATGGACAGTTGTGACCCATCCGTCTATGAGAACATAATGATGCCCAGAAGTACAGCCTTGCTAGTTGATGAAATGAGAGCTCAAGACGTGCCACAGTCCTCCTTAGGGTCTTGGCCAACACCAGCCCCTCAAAGATGAGTGCTGGGTGGAAGTCCCAAGGTTGTGTGTGTCAGGGTGGGTGTGTTGTTAGTTTGGTAGTACTGGACTCACTGGCCTCTGTATTTGGGTAGTATATTTGTATTGACCGCAGATCTAACCACCAAGCAGAAGGCCAAAATAATTGGGATGAGAGTAGATGAGCACCAGATAGTATGTGGCAAGTCACCTAAGTGCTAGTTAAATAGCATGTGTTTAGTTCACATTTGATTGAAAAGCAAAACCAAGTAAACCACATTTGTGGAGTTTCTTTCTTTTATTGTAATTTTCTATTTTCTAGAATGCTTTTCCCAATGAAGGTATTCAGAACAATTTGTCTCCCTTTTATCTACACAAATCTCCTAATTTTAGCAGAGAACCATTTCTGAGGTTGGACAACCTAGTCCTGTGCATCTATGAGCTTGATATAGAGCAATAGTGAAGCTGTAAAGAATGCAGTATGAGGAGATAGTGGCCAACCCTATCTCCTCATGGTGGTGCAGGATGCTAATGCTAACACTTGTAACACTGGGGAGGCAAAGACAGGACTAGGAGGAACTCAGTGTCACTTTGTGCTGCACAGCACATTCAAGGCTGTAACATAAAGAAACACGCCCCTCAGAAGTAAGAAAATAGCCATTTTAATCCTCTGTTCACATGCTTTTTTTTGTTTTTTGTTTTGTTTTGTTTTTTGAGACAGGGTTTCTCTGTGTAGCCCTGGCTGTCCTGGAACTCACTCTGTAGACCAGGCTGGCCTCGAACTCAGAAATCCACTTGCCTCTGCCTCACAAGTGCTGGGATTAAAGGCATGCACCACCACTGCCCGGCTGTTCACATGCTTTTATAAGAACATTTTACATTATTTAATGATAAGAATTTGTGATGTTATAGTGTATTGAATGACCATCAGTACTGATTTCATGCTTTTTTTTTTTTTTTATATTGTCTATTTCAACCCCAAAGAACTGTCTTAGTCAAGCCTATGGTAGTAAGAATATGTGCTGTACTTTAAAACAGGACATGAGTTCTATTTTGTATCACATAGAAGTAGAGCTTTAGTAACTTACTCTGCATGGATTTTAGTGAGGAGGGACACATGAATCACTCTGTTTTCTATTAGAGTCACCTCAGGCTTTGTTTGTTGTTTGTTTTATGACAGGGTATCATTGTGTAGCTCAACTGGGTTGGAACTTTTTCTGTATCCCAGCCTGCCCTCAAACTCAAAATCCTGTTTCTTCTACCATCTAAGTGCTGCAATCCCAGCATGCATCATGCCTGGCAGACTTCTTTTGTGATTTGTCCTTATTGGTTTATATTCTGTGAAACCAATCTTAATTTCCTGAGCATCTTCCCAGGGAAAGTATGTGGTTCCCTCAGTTATGGGGAAGTTATGGATTTGTTTGTTTAGTTCAGAACTTCTTTCTAGTGTGCAGTAGCCTCACACTTTGCCTTATGGTGGGAGATGTAGCTCACTTGGCAGAGTGCTTGCCCAGCATGCACAAGGCCCTGAGTTAGAGCCAAAGCTCAGCAAAAACCTGGGGGTTTTGGCATCATTTGTACTTCACTGGCACTTAAGATGGAAGCAGATGGATCAGGAGTTCCATCCACAGCTATCCATGGGAACTTTTCTCTATGGAAAATTGCATGAGTACCTAAGTACAAGTAGCATTTTACCTAAGCAATGTTTGTGAAATTTTTTTGTATATATAGAAATTTTTAAAAGGAAAGGAAATAGAATGTATGTAAGATCAGTGTGACTTGTGCTTTGACAGTTACTGACTTTAATTTGAATGTTGAACTTATATATTTTAGAGTTTTATTACCAAAAGTTTACTGTTTTTCTTCTTTTTTTTTAAAATTTATGTATTTATTATATGTAAGTACACTGTAGCTGTCTTCAGACACCCCAGAAGAAGGGGTCAGATCTCATTGCAGATGGTTGTGAGCCATCATGTGGTTGCTGGGATTTGAACTCATGACCTTCAGAAGAGCCGTCTCTCCAGCCCCCAAGTTTACTATTTTTCAAAGCTATGTGTTATAAAAACATCATGTCTGATAACATTTCTGTCTGCCTATCTAAGCAATTATAGTTATACTTCCATGTATTGATAAGCATAGTACGGCCTGCTGACTGTAACTCAGGTCAAGCTGGGTAGATTCAGGGACATGCTCACAAGTATCTTGGGGTCTGTTTGTTTGTGGGGTACACCCAGCACCCTATAGAACACTTAATACTGTAACTGCACATAGGTAACTGCTTCAACTACCTTTACTGTCAGTCACTACTTCTTTCCTGTCTTTGCTTCTTATTAGATCCTCTGTGTGTTTAAGATTTGATGCTGAAATAATTATTACTTTTATTTACATGAAAAATGCATGTAGTTTTGGGTTTGCTTCTGAATAACTTGAGAGGTTTCCTAATTCTTAGTAGTTCTCTGCTGAAGTGAATGTTAGGAGAGTCCCAGAAGCCTCTGCATAATAATAGGAGACTGCTTAGTCTCCTGATCTTAACAAGAAGCCAAGAAACAGTCGTTAAAGGTTTCTTAAGCATACATACTGCCAACCAAGTCCATACTTGGTGCATTTTACTGACTGGATGCATGGAATAACCATGATCATCCTGCGTAATATTATGTAATCTGGTGAAATATTGCTTTATTTTGCTTGTGTTTTTACTGTGATATTTTTTTCTTGTAAAGAGTGATAAAATGGAATTTTACTATGTATAATTCCATAATTGTAGTTTTATGCTGAATGCTCCAAATATCAAAGGTAATGTGGGGCATTGAGACACACTATAGATTTAAAATTTACCGTTTTCAATTAGGTCCCTCAAAGTTGTGGAACCCTGGCTCCTGTCCAGAGTGATGTCCTACCATTCAATGCTGTTGGCATCTCAACCACTGCCGAGCCATTGAGGAGCATTGGAATTGGTCAATTGGGAATTGGGTGGTAATAGGATGAGTACACTTTGTCTGTCTGTCACATAGCGCTGTTCTGTGTAGTTCTTTTGTTATCTGCTTTGTCTTTGGGGGATGAGCCTGGCTATATGTGCCACATTTTAGGAGAAGAAAACTGTTTGACAGTACATTCCTGCTCTGTGGTGGTTGTGATATCACCAGCATATGGCATGCTGGCATCTCTGCAAAGGGGCCAGAGGTCAACTTTTACAAGTGTTTAGCTGTAGACAAAAGAGATGTCATTTACTCTAGTGAGACAGTTGTATTTTCTGTTGGGGGGACAATAGACTTGTAAGTTTTCCTATTGCCTATTGTTAACCCCTGATGAGAAGGGGAGTTAGGTGGAACTTGTGTATCAGTGGCATGGGGAGAAACGACACACTTGCTACTTGGTTGTCAGCTGAAGACTCCTGATGTAATTTTCTGTGTTTTCTTTCCTTTCTAGACAAGTTGGCATTAAGAACGGAATGTTTTTTGGACATGCAAAACAGCTGTGTCCTAATCTGCAAGCTGTTCCATATGATTTTCATGCATGCAGGGAAGTTGCCCAAGCACTGTATGAAACACTGGCCAGGTATTGTGTACCACATGCTCAGGTCCATGTCCTCTGCTCTACTGCTTTGATTTACTTTGATTGCCTTGATTACTCATTCTGAGAGTCTCTAGATTTTTGTCTCTCCTGTGTTCCTTTTTCTCCACCTGCCAGTTTGATAGCTGCCTTTTTAAAAAATGTAGCTTCAGTAATTGGGAGTTGAGTCTCAGGGAAATTGTGCACTGTATCGTGGTCCCAGTGTTACTGCATATTGTGATGTGAGATCTACCAGTCTGTATGGGCCCACTTTCCTTTCCCACGAAGCAGATTGACAAAGAATTCTAGTGTTTTGTTGTTGTTGTTGCTGCTGCTGCTGCTACTGCTGCTTTTGTCTTACTTGGTTCTTCTTATTTATTACATTTGCATTATAATTAAGATTAGAATTCACAGAGTGTGGTGCAGTAGTATGTACTGTATCCTAGAATTTCAATACCAGCCAGGATAATGGAGGGAGACCCCCTGTATTGGCACTGAATAAAGTTAAAACTGATGAGCCAATAACACAGACATTTAAAAATCTTTTTTCTTCTTAAAATCTTTAAGCATACCAAAAATTACTTTTTTCAAAAGCGAGTCTCTGATAATTGTTTTTAAAATGGTTAATTGGAGTTAGCTTGAGGAAAGGAGGTAAATGATTTCTTTTTCAGTGTAGCTTTTTTAATACTAACGCAGTATTAAAAAGAATTAAAATTATTTAGCAACTTAGACATGCTCTAAAGCCAGAATCATATAGTTTCTTTGTAAAGGGCTAGAAGAGGTCTCAAAACTCCTTGACTCTTTGTAAACTGAAAAGGTTCTAAGTGATGTGAATTACTGACACAGGCCTGCTCCAGTAAAAATGTATTAAGTTATTGGTCCAAGGTTTATAGATCCTAGAGCTGTGTGTGTTGACATTCCAGGATGTATGCTTACCTCTGCCTTTGCTTCTGCCTCCTCCTGCCCCTTTATTGAAAACAGAATCTTATCTCATATATTATATTCTGATGACGTTTTCCCCTCCACCAGGCCAGTTCCTCCTCTCCTCCCCTTCCATTCAGATCCACTCCTGTTGTCTCTCATAAGAACAGGCTTCTAGGAGATAACAAATGTAACAGAATAAGATAAATCCATCACACTGAAGTTGGATAAAGCAAACCAGAAGGAAGAGTCCATGAACAGACACAAGAATCAGAGCCCCACTCATTCACACACTCAGGGGTCCCATAAAAACTCTTAAGCTGAAAGTTTTAATATACATGCAGAGGATGGTGCAGACCCACGGAAGCTGCCTTTTCTTCTTACACTTTATTCTGGAACTACTAACCAGGGAGTACAGGTAACTGTTGGATTCTGCCAGTCTCACCAAGAGAAATAGTGTCCAGTCCCAGCCCTTGTGGAAGCTACCTTAATAGTAACAAAAAGTACACAGGGAACGATCCAGTCGTCTGTCACAGCTTTCTTAATTCAAGTATAGCAGTTTGGTGATGTTGCTTCACAAATGTGTTAAATGCTGTTGAAGCTGAGGACATTGACATCCAAAGGAGGGCTGGGAACTGGTTGTTAGAGATGCTGCTGTTTTCCTAGTTCCACATCCTAGAGGACACGACTGGCTTGCACCTATATCCTAAAAAGTGAGGGGAGCTAGGGGGCTTTTACACTTCCTTCTCTGAACATTTTTAGTGGCATGTTTCTGTTCTCAGAGGAAAAGTCTTCATTTTAAAAGAAAAGAAAACAACCCTTTATTCTTAACATTTTCATTCTAAATAGCATTTATTTATTGAATGAGTAGATTTTGGTGGCTTGGTTTGTAACCTATAAAATGTGTACAGTGGACTGAGGCAGGCCTTGGTTGTGAGGCCTCTTTCTGTGTCTGTCATTTCTAGTCTGGTCTGAGTCTGTTGCATGATTATACTTCATGTCTAGCTTGTTGACGAGTAGTCCTTTATCAAGGGAGATTATATAAGGTTAGGAAAAGGAACAGCATTTCTACTTGAAGATATGGGTGTGTTTCTCTTAGCTAGCATTTAAGCTGACCCCTTTGTCCTATAGAATCAAAGGGATTTAGATAGTTAATAGTGGTATTTTCCTTTTAGATGAGCAGCTGTCATTGAATTGGTATGTGTAAACATCTGTTCATAAAGTTTTCTGATAAGTCATGTGTACAAGGCTACTCTGGGTCCAGTCATTTCTGCTGTAGTAGTTTTGGTAAAGGATTAGAGCACTAACTTTGTATCAGAGTCGGATAACTAATTAGTGGCACTTTGGAAGGGTTATTTAAGATTAGAAGTTTGTAGTGTTGTAATGATGTGCTGCTGGTGGTGTGCTGGTGTGGTGGTTTGCTGCTGGTGGTGTGCTGGTGTGGTGGTGTGCTGCTGGTGTGGTAGTGTGTTGCTGGTGGTGTGCTGCTGGTGGTGTGCTGGTGTGGTGTGCTGGTGTGGTGGTGTGCTGCTGGTGGTGGGGTGATGGTGCAGTGTCTTACATCTCCCAGAGCAGCCCATAGGTTTGACTCACTCACTGCCTTTGCTTTGTCCCACTAGCTACACACACAGCATTGAGGCTGTCAGTTGTGATGAAGCACTGATTGACGTCACTGACATCCTTGCAGAGACTAAACTTTCTCCTGAGGAGTTTGCAGCTGCCCTCCGCATGGAAATCAAAGACAAGACTAAATGTGCTGCCTCTGTTGGAATTGGTTAGTACATGGCTTATCATGTGCTTGTTTTTACCCAATGTTTGGAATCCTTAACTATGCCCTGGTGTAAAGGAAGTTTAATAGCTTAGCTTTCTACACATTGCAGAAGTGTCCTTTCCCTTATGTTTATCGTAGCTTACAGCTGTGCAGTAAAATAAAATTGTGCAAATGCAAGTAAAGTGGTTGGTGATAGAATATTTTTGTAGCAAGGGACAGAAAAGTTCTTGTTCAAAAAGAAAAAAAGGGAGGGGTAAATTAAATTTAAATTTTTGTTTTCCTCAAATTTAAACAGAAACTCCTTTAAAAGCAGATTAACAGCATAGACCTTGAAGTTAAGCTTAAGTCTCCTTTTCTGCTGTTTGCGTTCCTGGATCACAGTGTTCTCTGCAGTTCCAGGCTCTTGCGTCTCTTTCCTCTGTTCTATGTTTGGTTTATTCAGCTGTTGCCACCACCTGTCCTCCTTATGCTAACTTTAAACTCTAGCCTTTAGAACTGAAAAGCACAGGCTATCTATGCCACCTGTCCTACTCATGGCTGTTTACCAAACAGAGAGCTCCACACTTTGTCCTGCAGACTTGAGGGTAGATAGTAATCAAGTTGTCTAAGCATGCTGCTCTTATTTCTAGCCTTATTACTACATCCCCATTCATAAGCTCTTTTTCTTCAGATTCTTGTCTTTTGAACCAATATGGGTAACTCGATGACACCACAGATAGGTTAATATACATTGGTGAGAAAACTAGAAGCCAGGTGTGATGACACTCTGGTTATTTCAGCACTCAGAAGACTGAGGTAGGAGGATTGAGGAATACAGACCAACCTGGATTTGTGGTGAGACTGTCTCAACATAGGGTTTTGGGAGAGAACAGATCAGTGACGTAGGTTTCTGTGGGTGGGGACAAACATGCTGCTAAAGCACTGGGGAGCCACTAGGATGGCCATGAGCACTAGAAAGAAATCTGTGGGAACTGGGGCAGAGCCCTCATTGAGGGTTCAGTGGGAAAGCCATAAACCTTACTTCTAGTGGGTTCTTACTTGCCCAGTACCTGGCCCTGAGGTGATTTAAGAGAGAAGATAGACTGACTTGGTGCATGTTTTTATTGCTGTGATAAAGTAAGGCAACTTATAGAAAAGTTTGTTTTGAGCTCTCAGTCTAGATGGGTAGGGATCCAAAATGGTACAGCATGGCACCACAGAGCAGAAATGTCAACTGGAAGATGAGAGATTATGCCTCACATCTCAGACGACAAACGGGAAGCAGAGAGAATGAACTGGACATATGGGACCTGGCTTTTGAAACTTCGAAGCCTAGACCTAGTGACAGACTTCCTCCAACTAGGCTCCGCTACCTATGCCATCTCAAACAGTGCTACTAACTGGGGACCAAGTATTTACATACCTGAAACTGTGGTGGGCATCTTATTTAAAACCACCACACTTAGTGAATGAGGTTAGGGTAAGGATCTGGTTAGAGTCTGAGATGTGCATATAAGAGATTTCCTTCCCTGTGTCTTTAAAACTAGCCCATCTCACACAAACCGTGTTCTTTTTTTAATAAGAAATATTCTGTTTACTGTTTTGGCAGTTTCATCATGTATACAAAGTATTTTGCTCATGTCCATTACCAGGTTCCTCCCATGTTTATGTCCTGTTTTTGTTTGGTTTCTATTGATCCACTGATTCTGTGTGCATGTACTGCCATGCTTATGTTGTAGGACCATCTATCTGAATAGACAACCTATCAGTATCCCAAACTTGGGGAAAAATTACTTCCCCTGACTGCCAATACTCTCTCAACTAGGGTGAGACCATCCATTCTGAAATTGTTGCTAGCAGGTCGAATGATCACAGCTCCTGTGAGCTCTTGAGTGCATTGTGCACTGTCCTGCAGGAGACAGCGGTTCTCAGCGCTCTTCCCCACTGTCTAGCTCTTCAGTCCTCCCACCCCATTGCTCCAGATGCCCTGTGTGGATGGTGGGGATGGTGCTCTGGATGTCCGTCAGAGCTGAGTACTTGGCAGTCTCTTGTTCTTAATGTCTTTGACACTTAAGATTCTTTTTGAATGTCTACCCACTAGAAAGAAATGTATTTGACCAAGGTCAAGAGTAACACAAATAATATAAATATTTGTGGCAGGTAATTTGACAACATGTCCATTTAACAAAACAACACTACTAGATAGACAGTCTCACACTACCCACTCAGCAGAGGGATTTTAGGCGGGATTTTAGTACAATACAGAAATCTGCATGGTAGACCAGGCTTGACATGAAATCAGAGCAGTTTTGACCCCTCTAACAGTCATTCCCAATAGTACACCAACTGAGTTCATCTTCCAGCAAGGCTTTTACGATGTGAAACACCATAGCATACTGAAAATTAAAAACATGATGAACACATGGGCACTGTTCACACATTTACTGTCTAGCCTGCCTTCTCACCCCTACTGTTGGCCTACAGGTCAGCCTTCTTTTCCTACCAAACTTTGTATCTCAGTGTCAGACACAGTTTTAATTCTTGGTTTTTAATCATAGTTATTTTAATTTACAAGTGGTGGTGTAAATACATTTTCAGTTGAAAAATAGAATGAAAACTAAAATTCTACTGGTTATCTCCCCTCCCCCACCTTTTCTCTCCAACTCCCTATACTTACCACTTTTATCATTTTGATATCATTTGATATACTTACCACCTCTTTTTTTTTTTTTTTTTTGGTTTTTTGGTTTTTTTGGTTTTTTGAGACAGGGTTTCTCTGTATAGCTCTGGCTGTCCTGGAACTCACTCTGTAGACCAGGCTGGCCTCGAACTCAGAAATCCACCTGCCTCTGCCTCTCAAGCGCTGAGATTAAAGGCGTGCGCCACCACTGCTCAGCTAATAGGACTTTTCTAAACTTCAACTCCTTATAAGAATTTATATTTATTTTATCTGTCATATATTGCTTCTTGATTCTTCTGTACGTTGTTAGTACAAGACTTTCCTGATGTCTTGATGTTTCTTTCTTTCATAGAAATGCTTATCTTTTCTGTGGATCCCTCCATCGTACTCTGGCCCTCGCTGTCTCCACTCACTGCTGAGCTTCCTTCCCCTGCACTCTGAAGCCCCTAAAACCCTCTCACGTCACATGTTCTGATTTGGGGCATTGTTTCCAAAGCCTGTTAGCTTGTTGTTCCCATATAATCTAGGTTCTGAGGTTGGGAAATTTAACCAGTTTTTATTTTTCTTTTGTTTTCTATAAATCTACTACACTTTGAGTAGAAGGGAGAGGATTTGAGACAGGATCTCTTCCTCTGTAGCACAGGCTAGCTTCAGATTCATATAGTCAGTTGGCAATTTAAGCTTCCTGAGTGTTAAGATTATTTACATGAGTACCATACCAGGCTAAACCCCCCCACATGCCTACCCCACCCCCTTTACCCCCCCCCCCCCCCCGGCTGCCTCCCCCTGTCTTCTCTGTCCTACATCCATCACTAAGAGACATTGAAATAATACTTTAAAACAAAACAAAACAAAACTCCGTCCAGCAACCATAATGGCCATATTCTGAAAAATTAAGTATTACCAACTGAGTGTGTATGTACATGTACCTTGTTTGAATTTATCAAAACTGAATTAGTTTTTACCATTTTAAGATACTTGAATGATTCAATCGACATGTTTCTTTTATGAAACTTTACGAAATAATGATCTATATTTCTGAGCATTTCTTTTGTTTTCAATGTCACAGGTTCTAATATTCTTCTTGCTAGAATGGCAACTAAAAAAGCAAAGCCAGATGGGCAGTACCACCTGCAGCCAGACGAAGTAGATGATTTCATCAGAGGGCAGCTGGTCACTAACCTACCGGGTAAGTCCAAGGCTTCCCAAGGCGTCCACCTGTGGTAGATAACCAGTGCTGTCCGTGCATCTGTCCTGTTCTTGGGAAGCTGTTTGTTTTCAGGCAGAGTCCTGATAGTGCCTTGAGGTCACCTGCCTCACAGCGTCTGCATCCTCTCGCCTCGTCTCAGTACCCAGGTGCTGGAGTGAACTACACGTGCTGCCATGCTCAGTCTCTTTATAAATACAGTATTAACAGCCATAAACAAAATGAAATACTACATTGAACATTCTGTTGATATATTTATTATAAATTTTAGTTTTCACCTAGTGAATTCCCTTTACATATTCTTATTGATGTTATTTAGTAAGTGGCTACCCTAGCATGCCAGAGGACCTGGGTTCCATTCCTAGTACCACATTTATAAACCTAGCTGTTGGCACAGAAACCTAGAATCCAGGCATTCCAGTGGTATAAGCTGGGAGACGGAAGTTGAACATCTCCAGGCTCAGCCAGCAATTGACCACCCTGGGCTAAAGCAAGCAACAGTTACAAGTATTTAAGTAACAAGATCGAGGATTTAGAGAAATAATTTTAAAGGAAACATGAAATTAACTTATAGTCTTTTAAAAACTATTTTTTTAAAAAAATTATTGAGTCTGTGTTTGTGCCTGTTATATGCATGCCAATATGTATAGAGGTCCAAGGACAACTTGAAGGAATCAATTTTCTCCTTTAACTAGGGGTTCTAGGGATTGAACTCAGTGCTTTTTCCCAGGGAACCGTCATGTCAGCAGCCCTGCTTTTGTTTCCTTAGACTCATAAACAGATGGTTTATATCTAAACTGAAAACAAAGGTTCTGTTCTATGATATGCTTCTGAAATGTAGATGGAGGTTAGCGTGGGCACTCAGCAGGCATGTGATGCCTTGGGTTTGAGTCCTAGTACTGGTTTTAAAGGTTAGTTTTTAAGTGTGTTTATGAATGTGTGTCTGTGTGGGATCTATACATGTGAGTGCAGGTGCCCATGGAGGCCAGAGGACTTGGGTCTCCCAGGAGCTGCAGGTAATTGGGAGCTAGCTGAGGTTGGTGCCCACGGCTAAACCCAGGTCCTCTGCAAGAGCAGCAAGTGCTTTTAACTACTGAGCTCTTTAGCCCTACCTAGCACTGGTTTTAAAAAAGAAAACCCAGAAGAGAAGAGAACAGTTGGACATTGGCAACATATATTTGTAATCTCAGCACCTGGGAATTAGAGACAGGAGGATTAGGAGTTCAAGTCCAGCCTGAGGAACAACATTGAAAATAGAAAATCAGCCTGGAAGGTTAGTGATGGATTTCAGACTTTACAGTCCCAACAGTTTGAAAAGTAAAAAATGAATGGGCCTTATTAGGAAAAGTTATTCTAGTTTTCATTAATTAGTTAATTAACTTCAGGACCTTGATAAGAAAACCTTCCATTTTCTGTTTTTGTGGAGTTTGGGTTTTTGTTTTTGCCAAAAAGTAGCGATTTGTCTTACATGGTTCTAGTCCAACCTGTCAAAACCTTTTCTACATTGTTTTGAATTTGCAGGAAGATGTTCGAATTGGAGACCATGTGTGTACAAGTAGCTTTAGTAGAACTTTGAGGCTTATGTTTTCAAACCTAATGAGAATGTATATGAACTATCTTAGAAATTTGTTACAAGCCAAATTGTAAACGACCAAAATGCCATTTTATAGTGGTTAGTTTTACTTTTTGTAAGATTTATTTATTATTATAAATAATTACACTGTAGCTGTCTTCAGACACACCAGAATAGGGCGTCAGATCGCATTACAGGTGGTTGTGAGCCACCATGTGGTTGCTGGGATTTGAACTCAGAACCTTCAGAAGAGCAGTCATTGTGCTCTTACTGGCTGAGCCATCTCGCCAGCCCCAGCTAGTTTTACTTTTAAAAGTTTACTGTAGCCCCTGTTTAGAATATGTGGTATATTTCTGATATTCTGTTTAAGATTAAATTTCAGTAGTAATTAACTTGGAATATCAAATGTCAAATTCCCTATCTTAACACAAGAGCAGGTATTTTAAAAGCTGTTTGTAAATTTCATGTTTATTATACCAGCTTGCTCTTAGGGCTGCCATGACAACATAGACTATGTGTCTTAATAGAAATTGATGTTTTACAGTGGAGGCTAGAAAGTTGTGGATATGTGGGTGTGGCTGACCCAAAACTCCCTATGCAGCTACTAATGACCTTTAATTCTAGATTATTCTACATCTGCCCCCCCACTCCCATGTGCTAGTCTCCAGGTATACAGCATAGTGCTTGCTTAATGGAGACATTGGAGGGTTTGCTGCTTCTAAGGCTTGTAGGCTCTGTCTCCATGTCCCCCTCCCATCTCCCTGTTGTGTCTCATGGTCTTTCCTTCATGTACAACCTGTGTGGTCTCAACTTCTTACAAGAGCATCAGTCATACTGGCCCTATGCTTCATTTTACCTCTCTTGCTTGTGTCTGAATACAGTCCCAGTGGAAACTTGAAAATGAAGAGGTATGGCTTCAGCATGTTTTGGGGAAGACACAACTTAATATAAAAAGTCTTTTTTAACTGAGTTGAATTTTATAATGCTTTTAAAAATAGAAGTAATTTGTAGCTCTCCATTTAGTACTTCTGTCATTGCCTTTATTTCTGAATGGCAAGACTCTTGTTTTAATTCTTGAGATGGCTGAGTGGTGTGGCACTGAGCTAAAACCATGTAGCTCAGGATCAGTCAGCCTCCTGAGGACTGGAGTCCCACGAGTGCACTATCACACTGGGTGAGGAAGACTTTCTTTTTTGTGATGGCACGCATGTGATGCAGATCCCCACAGAGGCCTGGGATGGAGTTATAGCTTGTGCCTAGCACTGGTCCTCTGCAAGAATACTGTGCATTCGGAACCATCTTCAGCCCATATATTATATTCTCTAACATGCATCTGTGAAGTTATATATCCTGGCCTGCACTCAGGCATTAAAGCATTGTATTTATTCTTTGATATCTCCCCCCAGAGGCCCCCCCCCCCCCAAAAAAAAAAATAGGGTCACCAAGGTTGGCTTCTTGTTCGGGTCCTTATCACTCAGATGGATCCTCAGATGGGTCAGATTGACTTGCATACTTTTGCTATGTACTTAGTTGGACTTTTGTGTGTCGTTCCTGTTCTGGAGATGGCATTTTTACTGATCTTTTCCCAGAGTGTGTTCAAGAGGATATAAACACCTTTGGGAAGTAGAGAGAGTGTGTGGATGTGCATGTGGAGGCCAGAGGAAGGTGTCTGGTATCTTACTCTGTAGCTCTCTAGGGAATTCTGCAGACCTAACTGTCCAGTTCTTCTCTCCCCTACCCTTTCACACAGCACTGGGATTACAGGCATACATGTCCATACCTAGCGTTTATTTTTTGTGTATGATGTCTTGTCTGCATGTTGTATGTGTGTTACCTGCACACCTCTGGTGCCTATGGAGATCAGGTGAAGAGAGCATTGACTCTTCTTGAATGGGAGTTAAGGACTTGTGAGCTGTCTTGTGGGTGCTGGGAACCAAACACCAGTCCTCTTGTAAGACCCAGTACCTGCTGAGCCTTTGCTTCAGCACTGTGCCTGGCTTTTTAAACAGGAGGGAGGGAGGGAGAGAGAGAGTTTGTGTGTGTGTGTGTGTGTGTGTGTGTGTGTGTGTATTTGGGAACTGTGTTTGAGGGCCCTATACATTAGAAATTCTGAACATTATAATAAAGAATCCTATTTAATTTTCTGAACTTGAGTTAATTCCCAGAGATGTTTGGTGAGAGTAGTACCTATTTCTGTCTTGTGGCTCATGCTTTCAGGAAAACTTACTCTCCAAATGATAATTAGAGTAAGTTTATTGGCATCAGCCCAGCCTCTGTAATCCTGTGCACTCAACGAATTATGCACTTAGCTTACGCTGTGCTCTGTAAACCAGGAAGCAGTTGTAGAGTGGATGTAAGCAGTAAAAAACAGAAGACTGGTTGTTAGGGACTCTACCAGATGATGACTGTGTTATGTGGACAAGTGTATACTTAATTCAGTGTAGTAACCTAATGAAATAGAAGAGTATCTCTAACAACGGTTTCAGTACTAAGGGCTCTTGGGTCTGCAAAGCTATTAACCCTGTGGGTGTCATCTTCCATTATGAACCCTGTGCACAAGGTCGGGGCTAGGGTTTGTGCATCTAGTTTGTGACTTCAAATTCCACACATTCATGTAGCTGTTCAAAGGCTCTTCAACTTCAGCATTTACAGGTACCAGGTTCCTCATTTGTCTTGGCCATATTTCCTGTACTCACAAGCCTTGAGCAAGTGCCCACTTAATTGCATAGACATTTCCATCACCACTGACATTTCATTGTGGATGACAAAGACTTTGTTTCCTGCCTTTGTGGACTGCCAAGGTCTGGCTGTGTGGGTAGTGATCATTGTCCATTTTTAATATGGTTCCTCTCAAGGCAGGTGCACATCATACCCCAGCTGATCGACCAGCAGCTTCCACAGCTTTTTCCTTAAGGTAGCATATCCCCTGCCCCTTTTAAAAATCTTTTCTTCCTTGGATGGTTGTGCTAGTTAGGCCTTGAGCCATGGTTTCTTTTTTTATGCAGATGACTTTCCCTTATGAACTCTGGTGCATTGCATTGAATTAATAACCATTCTGGTCCTGGCTTGGAGTTCCATCATTCCCTCCCACTGTCACTGCAGGACCATTTCATTCCAGCAGATTAGCTGTCCATACAGACGGTGATTCCATTGCATTAGGTGGATTGTGCTTCCTTTGCACCTATCAGTGGATGAGGTCATACCAAGGTCCTCTCTCAAGCCTTGCCTTTCCCACACACACCATCATATCCAAATACACGGTAGGGTTAGTGCTGCCTCTGCTTTCCCTTTGTTCAGATTTGTGCTGTAAATAGCACAAGTGGGAGCCAGCATCTTCCCACCAGGATACACATCTCCAGTTCTCAGCCTGTGAGCCACGACCCCTTTGACAAACTTCTGTCTCCAAAAATTACATCACAAATCCTAACAGTAGCAAAATTACAGTTGTGAAATAGCAATGAAAGTGATTTTATGATTGATGTCATCATAGCATGAGGAACTAACTGTATTACAGGGTCACAGCAGTAGGAAGGTGAGAGCTCCAGATTCTTATGGTTTAAACTTGTGGGCTACTTCTAAGGCAGAGATGGTTTAAAAGTCTAGCAAGTTCTACCTGCGGCCTGTTTACTGCTTCGAGGAGTGTCTTAGCAGAGAATGGACCAGGGTCCTTCCTGTCTACTCAGGGTAGATAGGAAGCAAAAGTTACCACATTGAGCAAAAGATAGCAGCAGACTTTGCTCTTTTTTGATAACATACAAACACATAATTTTCACTGCTTGTAACTGTTTTAGGATGTATTTAAAGTTATTTAAATAAGATTGAGAGTTTACCTGAGTTACTGTAAACTGTTTTCTCAAATGTTTATCTCTTTTTGAAATCTATTATTTTTGGATGTGTTGTGGGGCAGGAGAGCTCACCAATGTCCTGGGTAGCACTGAAACGTTGTGTACATTGTGTGGAAAGCCATGGTGGCTACTGTATTCTGGCCCAACTATAGGATGGATCTGCAAGATGCTCTTGTAGCTTTTGATTTAAGAGAAACCATTCTCCCTCCCTTGCTTACTCCATGCTTTGGTCCCATGTTATGTCCTTGTTAGATAAGGCCTATGTCATCAGTTCCTGTTCTTGTTCAGAATATATGTGGTGAAGCCATCATGGATGTCTGTGGACATCAGCATCTCAGCAGTTTCACTGTCAACTCTGTAGTGTTTGTGTCTGTCCTGCAGGTTCTGATCATAATGAATTCTTAAACAAGAGTCTGTTAATTACTGATTTGTGGATAAGATCTTAATCTTTGCATTTGTCAAGAAATTTTTTTTTGTATAAAATTTAAGTTGATGTTTTGTGCATATGTAAATAAATGACCAAAATTTTAATAGTTTGTCATTTGTGTATATATTCCTTTTTCTAGGAGTTGGACGTTCAATGGAATCTAAGCTAGCATCTTTGGGAATTAAGACTTGTGGAGATTTGCAATGTTTGACCATGGCAAAACTCCAGAAAGAATTTGGCCCCAAGACAGGGCAGATGCTGTATAGGTTCTGCAGAGGTTTGGACGATAGACCTGTTAGAACAGAGAAGGAACGAAAATCTGTGTCAGCTGAGATCAACTATGGAATAAGGTTCACCCAGGTAATATGTCTTTACATGGTCCTGTTTCTAACCTCTAAAGCTCTTGGTGATTGAAATAAACATAGAAACTGTTGGTTGTCTCAGAGCCTTGGTGACTTTTAAGGTAGATCCTTAATTTAAAAATCCGAATCTTAAGGAAAGATATAAAATACTCTGCTTTTGTGGTCAAAGTGATTTGAATTACAATTATTCTCATTACCAATAAAGATGGAAAGGCCAGACAAGTATTTTGAGTGTCAAAAAATTGTTTTACACTTTAAAAATCGGCTCCGCTTCAGTGGTTCTTTGCCTTCTTACTGCTGCGACCCTTTAATATAATTTTTCATGTTGTGGTGATCTCCAGTCACAAAATTATTTTCATTGCTACTTCATAACTGTAATTTTGCTATTGTTAAAAATAGTAATATTAATATCTGTGGTTCTTTTTGATGGTCTTAGGTGACCCTGTGAAAGGGTCATGTGATTCCCAAAAGGGTCGTGACCCCATAGGTTGAGAAATACTGCCTCTGTAGTGGTAGTGCAAGTGGACTGGGGTTTGCTGTCCTTAGAATGCACATTTGGATTTGGGTACCTCTGGAGTTCAGTTGCATAAACTCTGCACATCCTGAGGATTTGAAATCTGATAAGTTGCTTGCTCTTTGGAACTGTCATGTAGGACTCAGTGTTGGAATTCACTAAGATTTGCAACAGGTCAGTGGCAGCATAAAAAAGTAAAAAAGTAAAGTGCCTTATAGAGTGCGTAGTACACTGAGAACATGACCACTTATATTAACACACAGGTCAAGGTGTATCCATAAGGTTTCTTTTAAATAAATGCTTATGATGGGGAAATAAGATGTGCTCAGTATGCAGAGCTAAGACACTTGAGAAGAACTTGTTAGGTTAAGGAAAATAATGAGAGTACTTTTCATCTTTTGTCTTTGTGTAGCCCAAAGAAGCAGAAGCTTTCCTTCTGAGTCTTTCAGAAGAAATTCAAAGACGACTTGAAGCTGCTGGCATGAAGGGCAAACGCCTGACTCTGAAAATCATGGTACGGAAGCCAGGGGCCCCTGTAGAAACTGCAAAATTTGGAGGCCATGGAATTTGTGATAATATCGCCAGGTAAACTTTTTCTTTAAGAAAAGAATGTTGGTAGTTATATTCTGTGCAGTTTATTATAAGTCATACAAAATAAAATCAGTAGTAGTAATTTTCAGTTACAACTTGTCAATCCTAGTGCTGTTAAATACCCTGTAGAGGCAGGCCACAGCTCATGGTCACTTGACTTAGGTTTAAGACCTATTGCAAAATACTGAAAGTCGATGAATATTTTTTAGAGAAAAGATTTATTTAGTTCACAGTTCCTGGTGATGCTAGAGGCTGGTACCCTCCTACTGTCTGCCAGCTGGTGGCATCAGAGTTTAGGAACATAGATGACAAACACAAGGTAAGGCAAGAAGATAAACAGCTCTTGGGGCAGGCTTGCTCCTACCTTCTCTAACCAAATGCCCATGACAGCAGTATCAGTTGCTTCCTAGAGCAGTGACCTAGCCACTTCCTGTTCCTGTCTCTTTAGGTCCAAATCACCGATACCAGACCACATCTAAGTCACAGCCAGGTGGCTGGCTGTTACCTTGAGAATGTAAAAAGGAAAAGGGCTGCACATTAACAAGACAAGGGGAGTGTCTTGTGGTTTGTGAAAGACTGACTGAGATGTTCCAGACTTTCCTGAGTAAATCATTAGAGCAATCAGCATCTATCTGAAAGCTGTAGAAAACTCTTTAAAATCATGATGTTTGATGGGCACATCACTTAATGTTTGTGACCAACATGAAACCACTTTTTAAAGTGGGTCTTCTGTTCAGCAGATTGCATTCTGACAAGCCAGTGTTAAGGTCTTTAACAATCATTCTGTGAGTAAGGGTTATAATGGGAATTTTCAGTAAATTTGAAACATGAGCTCATTTCAAACATGTTGTTTGTTATAAAGTCTCTAATATAGAAACTTAGTATGTCCTTGAAAGCATTTTGTACTGTAGAAACAGGCAAAGTAAAACAACATACGTGGGCTGGAGAGATGGCTCAGCGGTTAAGAGCAATGATTGCTCTTCCGAAGGTCCTTGAGTTCAAATCCCAGCAACCACATGGTGGCTCACAACCATCTGTAATGATATTTGATGCCCTCTTCTGGTGTGTCTGAAGACAGCTACAGTGTACTTACACATGATAAATAAACCTTTAAAAAAAAATACGTTATTTCATGTGGAAATTAAATGCAATAATAATGGACATTTCTGTATGAAACTGGTTCTTAAGCAGAGTTTTGTAGGGTCGGTGGGAGGGAGATCAAGAACCAGGTCCAGTTTAGAGTGTGTTTCTGGGACAAACTGGCTTTCTACCATGCAGTCTTACGTTTTAATTCCAACATTGTATATATTTTTAATTGTATTAACTAAAAATTTTCTTGCTTAAATTTGGGTCTTCATGGCTTATTTACAGTATCAGTGTTGTGTATAAGAACTTCTATGCTTGTGGATGGTGTTCCTGGCACCTGTAAGGGCAATATTAATAACTCCTTGCAATGTTTTTATAATCTTTTAATGAATATATATGGAATATACATTTGTTTGCTTAAGAATGTAATTCTAATACTTACAGGACTGTAACTCTGGACCAGGCAACAGATAGTGCAAAAATAATTGGAAAAGCTACTCTAAACATGTTTCATACAATGAAACTAAATATATCGGATATGAGAGGGGTGAGTATCACACTGGCTCCTCCTCTCTGTAGCGTGAAGTCTGGGCTTCCTCTAAGCTGTGTCCTGATGTAGTACAGGCACATTATGTACACAATTTTAGCTTCTTGCATGCAGTTCACAGAGGGAAACAGGACTTACTTCCCGTCAAGCCTCCTCATCTTAGTTCTGACAGATTAGATTTGTTACTGTGAAGATTCTGTTTTCTGCATAGTACTATTCAAGTCTTACATAGCCTATTCCCAGCACTGGACAAGCTCCCATACCACTGAGCTACTCCCCAGCTCTGTAACGCTATTACTATAGGGAGAGGTTGAGCCCTATACCTTGGTCATGCAAAGTAAATACATGGACCACTCTGCTATACCCAGCCTGCCAGCTTTAGAGACAGATCTTATTTAAGCCTCCTCAGCTGGGACTGGTGAGATACTTGAGTAGATACAGGCACTTTGGATGTCATGGGCCTTTGTGCTTGCAATTTACCAGCCTCTCCCCTTTAAGTGTAATAAAACCTGTAAAACCAACCAGAAAACCTGTGGAATACTGAAATCCACTTGTTTGAGTATTCTTAGCCACCACCATGTTGGAGTAGAATGCATACACTGTATCAAGCTAAAGCTACTTAAGTCTTAATCACCGAGCCACAAGTTGTTTGTGGGACAACTCATATATATGTAGCTGTTGGTTTGCATTTGTTTCATTTGTTCCTTTATAATAGAAACTGGATTGTTGGTAGTACAACAAATAACTGAGAATTTTGTTTAGATGAATTATTTTTCACTTTTGTTGTTTTAGAAACATTCTCTTTATTTTGACTGTAGGTTGGTATTCAAGTGAATCATTTGATTCCTGCTAATTCAAATCCTTCCACGTCCTCAAGTCGTCCATCAGCTCAGTCAAGCCTCTTCCCTGGTCGGCCACATTCTGTCCGTGATCTTTTCCAACTTCAGAAAGCTAAGAAACCCACAGAAGAGGAACACAAGGAAGGTGGGTGGCCATCACTGTGCAGCTGCTTTCTGCTCCACGAAGTCCTCGGGGAGTAAGACGTTCCATTTTAAATCCACATGGGTCTTTGCCTTGTTTGTTTTAAAAGTAAAATTATATTCTAAATTATGAATCTAGGGGGCGGGAGTAGAATATGGAGTGTAAAAAGTTTATGGGGCTTTAGCTGTTTCTCCCCCTCCAGTCAGCTAAAGAGGATGTTTGATTTCTGTTTCCTACAACTGTAGTACTTCTGGCTGCTGTGGATCTGGAAGTGTCCTCCTCCTCTAGAGCTTGTGGTTTATTGTCACCACTCTCTACACATCTGGCAGCAAGTGTCAGTCCTGATGCTAACAGCGGCGAGTGTTCCAGGAAATGGAATGGCCTAAACTCTGTCAGTGGACAGTCAAGGCTGAACCTCAGTATAGAGGTCCCATCACCATCTCAGGTATGGGTTTTGGTCCTTAAGTCAGTTTTGTACTAAGAACAAAAATGGTATTCTTCCTTTGTAGGTCAACATACAAAGTCAACTTAATGTGTCTTATTGTTCTCACTTAAGCCCCTCCCACTTCTGCAGGTTCCCTTGTTTGCTAGTCTGCTTTGTGCTTTGTCAGGTGTATCCCATCTTTTTTACATGCTTTCACATGGGGGTGGAGCTAAAGGAAATGAAAATGCTGCCTCCAGATCTAGGGAAAGTGGTAGTTCTCATACTTGAGGTAGATACCTAAATACCTCTTTATCTGAAGTATAGGATGATATTTGGTGCGGGGGGGGGGGGGGAATCTCCCATCTGAAAAGGTAATTTCTGTGTGCCCTTTCCATGGGCGAGTTCTTACTGCAAGGTGTTGTGTGAGTATGTAGACTCCCTTATGTATGCTAGTGACTCCTACACTGCACTCACCTTCAGACTCGGGTTTCAGTAACCATCAAATTAGCTGCAGTAGGGACTAGCTTTTTTGAAGTCTGGTGGTCTGAACTTTTGCTGTTCCTCAGACCTTCATTTCTGAGCATCAAGTTCACATTTGGTATTTTACAGATTGACCAGTCTGTTTTAGAAGCTCTCCCACCTGATCTCCGGGAACAAATAGAACAAGTTTATGCTGCTCAACAAGGAGAGCCACGTGGCACCAGGAAGAAAGAACCAGTAAATGGCTGCAGTTCAGGGGTATTGCCACATCCTGTTGGCACAGTTTTATTACAAATACCAGAGCCTCAAGAACCTAATAGTGACACCAGGATCAGCGTCATTGCCCTTCCAGCATTCTCACAAGTACGTTAATGTCATGCTTTCCTCACTTGTCTTCTCCTCTACCTAGGTCCTGAGAGGCTTGCACATCTGTAGACAGTGGTTGGCCAGTCTACCTTGTTTATAAAGTAGGCACCTCAGCACCAGAGAGGAGAGACTTGGAAGGCATGTCAGTCCCTAAAGCGTCTGGAGGAAGAGCATTCTTTGTTGGCTTTATTGGCCCACACAAATCATGAGACTTCCTGAATTAGGGGGAAGATGCCCAGAAGTTTTTGGCTTCCCATCTTATAACTGAGTGTCTTGTTCTAATCAGTTAACACAAATATTGGATTGCTCATTTCCACAGTCTCTTGGAAGGTTTTTGTCCTAGCTTTGCTGTTTAAGGATCTGTTAAATTGATTTGAAAACAGTCTTGCTATTCTCTAGAATTAACTTAGGTGTGACTTTTCTTGTATTAGGTAGACCCTGATGTCTTTGCTGCCCTTCCTGCTGAGCTTCAAAAGGAGCTGAAAGCAGCATATGATCAAAGACAAAGGCAGGGAGAGGACACTAATCAGCAGCCAGCCAGCACATCTGGTAAGATGAGAGAACTGTCATGTCCCAAAAAGGGACTAGAGTGATGACACCATTATATTAGTTCTAACTCTTCACTAGAGAGTATCTGAAGTGATCAAGGCAGACCAGTAACAAGTATTGTGAAATCACTGCTGGTCTCTCTCACAGTATTTTTGGATACAAGCTACTTGTCCTTTGAGACAGGTATTTGAAAGAACGTGGGTTCAAAACGGAAATCTCAAAACTTTTGGACATGAGTCCTTGAACACACATTAATTAAACCTGCATAGTTGCTAATTGTCTTTTAATCTTTAGGACCATTCCATCACACGTAAGCATCATGAGCAAGCTCAAAATACTAAGTCGTCTGAGCTGGGAGGACTTTATGCCTTAAGCCACTGCATTCCTGGCCTCCTTCCTGCTCTTGGTAGTAGGGTGTATTGGAAGGACAAAGAATCAATGGGTATTACCTTGATTTCATTTTGAGAATCTCATACCTCTTCTTTCAGTGCCAAAGAATCCTTTACTTCAGCTAAAGCCACCAGCAATGAAAGACAAGAGAAACAAGAAGAAGAACCCCATTGGTTCTCCCAGAAAGATTCAGAGTCCTTTGAAAAATAAGCTGCTTAGCAGTCCTGCAAAAACTCTGCCTGGGGCCTATGGGAGCCCCCAGAAGTTAATGGATGGTTTTCTACAACATGAAGGAATGGCTTCGGAGAGACCCCTGGTAACTAGAACAAAATACTGTTACTGGGTTTTAATGTACTTGACACTGTCTAAATATAGCTTTCTTGTTCACCTTCTTAACAGGAAGAAGTTTCAACTTCCACCGCTGGTGCACAGGACCTATCTAGTTTGCAGCCAGGCCAGAGCAGCTGTTTTAGACCACCAGCACCCAACCTAGCTGGAGCTGTGGAATTCAGTGATGTGAAGACCTTGCTCAAAGAATGGATCACTACTATCTCAGGTTTGTGTGGTAGTTCTGTGATTCAAGAACATGAACCAACCGAGCACTACAGATTCAGCCTACTTCTCTAACATTATCTTCTCATCAGCTATCTTTAAGTTCTAAGACGTGCTTTGATAGCTGTCAGTCAGAGGGATAACTAACTGCAGGTTTCTAACTTTCTCCAGAAAGACACTGGGGTCCTCACTTGAGGTTTTCCTCCTTCCTAGATCCAATGGAAGAAGACATTCTACAAGTTGTCAAATACTGCACTGACCTTATAGAGGAAAAGGATTTGGAAAAATTGGATCTTGTTATAAAGTACATGAAAAGGTAATTTATTAAATATTTTTACTGAAAGAGGAAAAAAAAAA